>LAPY01000486.1:111551-121831 GCA_000970635.1 Eragrostis tef | reverse complement strand
GCCGACCCCCCGCTGCCGACGGAGGGCGGAGGCGAGGACACGGCGGTGCCGGCGCCGGGGCCGAAGCCTGAGGCGGCAAGGCCCTGGATCTGCTTGTCCATGAACTGCGACGCGTTCATCGCGGCGACGCGGAGGAGCTCTGATCGGAGTTGGGGAAGGTAGCTTGTGTGTTATGAAGCTGCTTGGCCAAGGAGGCAAGTGATTAAGGAAATAGTTAAATAAAAATTATTAATTCAATGAAGCCGGGCCGGTTTTTTTTTTAATGCAAGCCGCCCACGAGGGGCACTGGAAGGTGCAGGTACATCAGCGTTTTTACAAAATGACCCCTACAAAGAGTACAATATTCGTCTGGGTCATTCAAACAGTCAAAAAGGGCAAAAGAGAAAATTACACTTGCAATCAAACCCTTCAGACTAATGTCCAACGCCGATGAAGAAGACATGACGAGCGCCGCCGCTTCCAAATCACGGAGACGAGTAGCACCAGGAAACGAAGAGGATAGGGGCGCCGCTGCTTCCAAGGCATGAAGATGGGAAGAACCCGGAGCCTCAACATCAGAATCCCCAACCAAAATGCCTCCATCCACAAACGGACCAGACGGTGTGCACGGTACAGGACCGGCAAGCAACCGCGTTGCAGATGGGAAGAAGCCTCTTGATACAGGATGATTGACACACCGGTGGTCCATCCGGAGGTCGCCTCAAATCCTGCATCAGCTGAGGAAAATGGATGTCCAGCCGTAGATTTGGAGTACGCTTCACCGGGCTGAACTGCACAACCCCTCCCTAGGAGAGATGGGGATCAGCTAGGAGCGATCGACCCGAAACAGGAAGGGGCAGCATTCGAGTCAGGGAACTAATGCCCAAAGCTACCAGAGGCAGCACCACCTCCATGGCACCTGCAGATAAGTAACATAACAGCAGAAAGAGGAAGAAACACTCATCGGAGAGGAAGCCGATGAGGAAAGAAGCCATCACGGCAACACCAAAAGGAACAACAAAGAGCACAAAACCGACCGCACAAGGAACAATCGAACACCGAAGCAGCAACAACGGGCGGTAACAGAGAGGCTCAGGCAACAGAGCAACACAGACCTTAAAGAACCTAAACTACTGCTGTACAAGATGGGTCCCCCGCCCAACCGACGCCGGCAGCGGCCGGAGAAGGAGGGAGAGGGGCCGGATCAGGCTATGACTAAGCTTCCGAGAGAGAGAGAGAGATTTCAGGAAAGATTTGGATCGGGAGGAAGAAGGTGCTACAGGAACGGAGGTTTCGAGAGTTCACACAGACCCGGGCCGGTTTGTTTGAGTGGCGTTGGACTCGATTACGCGTCGACGCGGAGACGAAAGCGTCCGATACACGTTGGGCCGGAACGGGGCGACGATACAGTGGGCTCTTTGGATTGAGAAGCCCATGAGGCACCACTGGAACGAGAAAGAGAACTTTGGGTCGATGAGCACACGGCCCCACAGGAATAAGGCCCTGCCATATGTCGCGTTTGGATTTCACCGCCAATCTCGGTAATGTGGGTTGTGCTTCAAGCTTAAGGCTCCGTCATCCATTTACGTTTGTGGCTCATGAATCATCGTATCTAGCTTAGGCTGATCAATTTTTCTCTCCCGACTGACAAATGGCAGCATTCTTTGGTCATCCATGTAACTAGTATATGTATGTGCCAAGCTGCTTGGGCTCCGTTCCGTTGCACAACGATCTAAGCTCCCGACTGACTAGTACTTGCCACTTGTCCATGCTGGTGTTCCATCAGTTCCAATATTTCTCTCTGGGCTTTGAAGATTTACTGAAGGTTTCCTACCTGAACACTGAAGCATTTCTCTATGTGTTCCGTCGATAGACAAAGCTTTCACATGCTCTCGCATGCTCGTTTCTTCACTCTCTGATGATTGACAGGGCACCGTAACTATCAGTCATGATGAGTGCTGCCCTTTCTCGCGTTCTCGCCGGAGCAGCGGCGCTCTCCGTGCTCTACCAGTCCGGCGGCCGTATGGACGAGTTCTCCATGATGGCGGCCATCTTCTCCTCGGCGGGCCTGCTGGTTCACTACGCCGCCGACGCTTTCGGCGTGGCGGAGGACGAGGCGGCGGACGCTCGCTGCCGACGAGCGAGGGGCCTGGCTGTCCTTCTGGCCTTCGTTCTCGGCGCGCTGGTGTGCTATGAATTCTACCATAACTCGGGAATCGCAGATGCGGCTATTGCATTCGCTCTGTACACGGCGGTGTGTGTGCTTGTCATGCTCGTAATGCTGTTGCGGCCTCGATGTTCTCATCATGTCACCATCGGTGATGTCGCTTAGGCTCCTCGCAATAGGAGCTTCATTTTCACTAAATAAGGTGTCATGTTATAAAATTTAGAGATGTGGCTAGAAATTTATTAGGAGAAAGGTGGTGTGTACATTGTTTTTAACACAGGTTGTGTTTTACATGTATTGCGTACAAAACATAAAAAAGTGAAACAATGCATCGGATGAGGTTAGGTATTAGAGGATTAGCCAGGATACCATTATTAGGGTTAATGTGGTACTTTTTTATTCTAGATATTTATTTGGTTTTGAATTGTTGACGTTATGGACTAAGAAAGTTTATTGCAATACCATTATTAGTTTATTTTTGGACTAAGAAAGTTGTCCTAACAACATCAATTAAAAAATTGAATGAAGTATGTTCAACTATTTTGAAACAATACTCTTAATCGTCTTATTACCAGCATGGTTTAACATACATGAATGTATTCGTATCTAATCTAATTCGATAGTTAAAATGTAGTGACTTGTCAGTAAGGCGGTTGTGATAAGAACCGCTCAAATTTTGTGCTCTTGCTATAGTTAAACGATCCACCACTGATAATTCATCCTACCCAAGTCTCAAAAAAAATCATCCAACCCAAGAATTACAATAATGTCCTGAAAGTATTTGTAACACCGTAAAGTTTTTCTTAACTCTCTGTGCGGTTTCATAAGGTCCTTGCCAAAAAAAAAAACCAAAAAGTACAAGCTCAGGAAAGCGCTATATCATCTTGATCAGATGATCGTGACGACCCATGTGTGTCACAAGCATTATCATCATAGCTTTGTTTCTAACTGGGGTGGGCGAGGTTCGAACTCTCGAGTTCAAGATCCGAGACCATCGTATTATCCAACTGAGCCACCACCCCTTTGGTATAAGGTAATAGAAACAACGGAATTTATATTGTAGTAGAATCGACAGGGTGGGTCGCACAAACAGCAGCGCGGTCTGGTATTCATAGGCCGCATTCTTGAGCTAGTTTAGATTATGCTGAATTTGTTTGCGCGCTTCCCCTGAAAGCAAGTTAAGTTGAGGATGCCGCACGTCGTCGCGTTCATTGCAGTGCTAACTGCTAATAGTCCTTTGGCATTGTGTTGCACTGTCGCCGAGCTAATAATCCAGCAGCTGCGGCAACGCCCAAATGCAGGCGGAGCTTTTTTTTAAAGAAAAAACCTCCATTCTTATTCATTGTCATGAGAAACAGAGGTACATACACCATCCGGTTCTGATCTCACAAATCACATGGCCGTAGCTTCCCATACCTGCTCCCTTCAGGTTCTTGTAACATTTGCGCAATCACTAGCTAGCCCAAGCCTCTGAATCACCAGGTCTTGTGCAAAAGCCATGCCTTCTTTGCATGCCTAAGCCCTCGACTATTTCAATGTTCGTCAGTCCTTAAATGACGACTGATGAAACACCTAAGAATACTCCTTCTACATCTCTGGCTACTGCGGCAACTGCTGCCACTCTTGTGTTCTTTGAAATAGATGCATCTACGTTCACCTTCGTAAAGCCCGACGGTGGGGGAATCCAGCTCGAAGCCTAGCCCGACCAGTTTGTTGTTGCTTCTCAGGCTTCAAGTCTAACATTCCCAATTCTCCAATGTATCGTTTCATGTGTCGATAGCGGGCTTTGAAAAAAACTTTCATGGGCGCGTGCCAGATGTCAACTCGTGTGCTTCAGAGTCTCCGTCACCTCAACGAGCTAGTGCCCCGCACTTTGGTGGTGTAATTTTTACAAAATAGATTTTTTTTAAACGTTTATTACATATAGATCTTTAAAAAAACATGTTCAGAATTAGACCTTTTTCTAGGAGTCACATGTTTTGCCGTCCAGGTTAAATATATGAGCGCAACATAAATTGTCATGTCGATTGGCGTGCAGTCCTGTGGCGCCCACCTCTAAGCGTCAATTCAAGCGACGCTTATTCAACCTAGGCGCCAAAACATATGGCGTCCAGAAAAAGGGTCCATTTTTGGACATGTTTTCTTTAAGGGTCTGTATCTGATAAACTTTTAGAAAAAATCCCATTTTGTAAAAATTACATGGCGCCCACCCCTAAGCGCCAAATATTCACCCTAGGCGCCAAAAAATTAGCGTCCAGAAAAAAAGTCTATTTCTAGACATATTTTCTCCATATCTGATAAACTTTTTATAGAAAAGCCCAATTTGTAAAAGTTACATAGTGGACTTCTTGGCTTGGGCTGTGGCATCGTCGACCGGCTTTTTTTTTGAGGAGAACATCGTCGCCCCGCTGCAAACTATTGGACCGGAGAGGGCAGTAAGGCCTTGTTTGGAAATCGGTCGCATATGTCAATAGTGATGGCCAAACGAACGGCACGGCCCGGCCCGGCCCGAGCTTGAAATGGCACGACCCATTTAATTTTCGAGCTGGCACGACACACATTTCATTTTGGGCCGTGCCTTGCCAGCCCACGTGCCTGCCCTTCAGCCCGGCACGAAATGGCCTAATCGTGCCGGGCCGGCCTGCTTGGCCCGCGAGCACAGCGGCCCATTTTCACCATTGCAGCCCAATAGTGTTGAAAATCTTGAAAATCACAACAAAAATATGACAAAGTGATGATTTGAACCCCCAACCTATGGCTTCAAGAGACTTACCACTAGACTACTACATGCTTGCTATTTTATATAAAACATAAATTATATTTAATATCTATTTAATATCGTGTCGTGCCGTGCCGCCCGTCGGGCCGCACCCTCGGTCCAAACACAGCCCGATAGTGCGTGCCGTGCCGGCCCGGACCCAAAATTCGTCGGGTCGTGCTCGGGCCGGCCAAAAATTACGTGCTTCGTGCCCGCCCGTTTGGCCGGCCCATTTGGCCATCACTATATGTCAGTGACAGTGACGATTTGGCGAGCCCGGTCCGTTCTAAATGGACTCATAGAGTACTGAAAAGCCTGTGAGCTTCCACCATTTTATTATGGGCTCAAAGATATTTGGGCCGAAGGGCGGCCCGGCTCCTCGTGGTCCGCCGCCAGTTCGTTCCGCTGCGTCCGTCCAACTCCATTCCTCTCATTTCCCT
Source organism: Eragrostis tef (assembly GCA_000970635.1). Lineage (NCBI taxonomy): Eukaryota > Viridiplantae > Streptophyta > Magnoliopsida > Poales > Poaceae > Eragrostis > Eragrostis tef. The sequence goes on along the minus strand of LAPY01000486.1, from coordinate 116,487 downwards.
CGCCTCGCTGGCGCGCGGAGGCGGCCGAGGGCTCGACACCGCCGCCACGAATCCTACTGCTCCATCCACAGTACCCTCGAGGTTCCTAATCTCCTGGTCATTTTTCCCCAAACACGTTTTTAGTGGCATGGATTCCTTCTTGACCGATGACTTCGCCGTTCTTTGCAGAGACGAAGAAGGGGTTCTTTATCACATCGTGCTGATACTTCAATTTATTTTTGTCCAATTGGAGTGTGCTTTAAGGTTAAGGTAGCATCATTCACTCGTTCCCCAATCATGATTCATTAGTACTGTACATATAGCTAATCCGACCCCTTTGACTGTGCAATAGCAACATACCTGAACGAGATCCATCCGGTATATATTATAGATGAGGATGTGCCCGGACTGCAGGTGCCATTTCAGTGTACACAGCTATATCTCGTCCCCAGTTCGCTAGCTACTGATTTAATCTAGCGGTGAACTTTCTAAAGCTAACGCACTATGGTTACTGTTCTGAAATCTCGGGGTGGATCGATTTCTCAATTGGATTTCAATGTTCCTTATGCAGGCGAGTGCTTTCCTTACTGCCGTTGGCTATGCAAAATTAGTACTGGCCCTAATTTCCCCGTATTTGGTTTTAGGGTCATGTTTGTTCCTGCTCATCTAACCTTTTATATTATATTGTATTCGCATCAATATTTAATTATATGCCAGTCCTGGCTTGGCTATGTTGATTCTCTTGCTAGATGGTATAGAAACTTGCTCGTTCCTTCAATTTTATTTCATAAGCATAATATTTAACTTTTACCCTATATATGTTGGATATAATTCATCATGTTTGCTATATATGTTGGATATAATTTAACTTTTACCCTATTTTCTTGGTACACAAACATGTTTTGCATTGTTAGAATAACAGCATGGAAGATGAATATTCAGTGTGACAAGATCATGTCTATGTTTTGTGCTTGTCTCTTTGCTATGCGTTTCGTGCTCTGGGTCGCTCAAATGCTCTTAAGATTCTTCACAGATGTTGGAGCTGGTCCAGTTAGGGCCCATGCTGTGAGCTGGGGAAAACCACATTCTCATCAATTAGCGTTAGAGAAATAAACATCAACATGACATCAGTTTTGTCTGCCTTTTGGGCCATGACATACTGCTCGGCTATCTTTCCACTCTGCAAAAAGCTAATTGACCTCATTTTTGTCTATTTTTTTGGATCATAGCATGCTGCAACAGTTCTTTCCTTTGATACCGTCCAAGTGCAAGTGCACTCGTACTTTTAAGTCATTCCTGCTTCTCTTTTATTCTTATACAACTACTACAGCCTAGCAGGTCCCTTAATTTCAGGAATGAATCACTATGATGCAGCCCGTCCCACCATTTGGTTTATTTGATGCATACAGTATATATCGCATTTACTCTGTTCAATACTTCGCGAATGGTTCTTGTACAAAGTTGCTCCCCATAAAGCGTTTACAAATGTTCTTGATCATATCAGCAGGTGTTATATACCTTCCCAGCTGCTACTATATTCTTTTTAGGTGCATTGCCAAGCACGGTGAATGCTTTTGTTCTTAACTATCCTCAATCATGAGTCCTTAGGTGTATTTTACTGCAGATGCAATTCTTTTCTAAGTTCAATGCAAGGACGCTGGCCTCTGATTTGGAAGTGCTGTGCGTCGGTTTCATTGTTCTTTGACCATTGAACCAACCTTTACTAGAGAAACTAATAACATAGGGTCTATATTGGAACCAAGTATGATTGATGGTCTCAAATGTTCAAAGCTATATGGAAGAACAACAGGACCTTTGATTTCGCAGAACATCAGTGCAAGAAAGTTTGAGAACTTGCTAGCTATTCTTATTTGTGCCTTTACCAAATAATGTACTTGTAGAGGCATAAACGTGGTGTGAAAGATAAGCTAATCTTTCTTGGGAGCTGTTAACAATGCTCTAATTTAAGGAGTAGATTAGAGCTGATGCTAAACAAGCAACGAATATACTGCATGATTAAATGTGCATCAGTGTGAAATGCGGACACCAACCCCACAAATAAATGTGAAGTGCATATGATAAAAAGTGATGAGGTCACAAAGTAGAGAAAGATGGTTACAGCTATACTATATGGATTCTTTTTGTTTAATTGCTGTTTAGAGCGGAAAGAGATCAAAGGACTCAATTCCACTACCCACAGAACCCGGGCACTGCTCTCGAGATGGCTCTCTAAAGAACAAGTATATAATTAAATAGTAACTAAAGATGTACTAGTTTGTGGATTGACCATATATTGAATTTTTAATCGTTCCACAGTGTTTATGAAACAGCTGATTGACTTGTGTGGTCTATGACGCTATACTTTTGATCTTGATTTATTATCAGACTTACTAATAGAATTTTCACGAAAGAAATGGCAAATAGTATTTGCAAACTGGTTGATCGAAAGCAGAGTGGCTTGCAATACACTACACGAGAGTGTAATTTTAGTATTCTATTACCATCCGTTTTAGTAGCTGTGCTTCTAGGTGATGCTGTTATTGACAAAGTTTTATATGCATTTGTCTTGAAGAAGCCAGCATATGATTTGAACCTGCTTTCAGTGCTTTTAACATTTATGGATCCCCTACATTAATTGTTACATTGAGTTTTATCTGGAAAGGAAAAGCAAGATTTCTACATGGCACTTGTTATTAGATAGTGAAGCCCTCTGAAATCTGAAGCTTCTTATATTTTCTAGAACCTCTCATAAAAATTAGAATGATTTGCATGCATGATTAAAGTCCCCCCGAATTTGCAAGTGCGAAGGCTTCTATTATTTTCTATGGCATGTAAAGGGTACAAATATGAACAGGAGGGCTATGCACTGATAATCGTTTAACTATATATTGATTGGCAGACACATATTTTCCATCATCCGTCATGTACAATTTCAGCTACTGTAACATGTTCTTGGAGACCATCATTTTCCGGTGCCAGATGGGCGCATCTGTATTCTACAACATCATAAGGAAGACTACGAAATATTTCACTAGGTAAGTACTTAGACTTGAGCCAGAAAATAGCTGCTATGCTGGGAACTTGTTCATTCTATAGAGGATCGATTAATCAGATATGCTAACTAAATGTGTCTAATTTGATCTTGTCTGTATCTTCTATTTGAATGTGGATATGTACAGCTATGCAGGCAATTCTATGTCTTCATGACCTAGGGAGCTAGAAATAACAAAGCTCTGCAATTCTTCTGGAGAGACCAAATTTTGGTAACTAGCCGCCATTCCATTCATAGCTCTTTTCGCTCATGGCTCTACAGTAGTTTATTGATGAGACAAGTCTACCCTGCCCTTAATTGCTAGGAATTAAATAAATGGCCACCTCCCCCAGTGATATCTGTGTTTATCTGTTCCACCATCACCTCCTCACATGATGCCTATCCTTGTCCTTGTGTATTGTATTCTCCATGTCTTTTACCCCTCCATGTGCCCTACCACCTCCCCACCCCTCACGCCTAGATTCTCTCCTTGTCAATGTCCACCGTTTCCACACTTGAACAAATCAATCTTCTCGTATTACTGTTGCTTGCAAGCTAGATTTTGAATATATCAGCTTTTTATTTCTTTCCTTTTTCCCTTTTAGTTTGAAATATGTGCACCCTTGCTTCTCCTAATCGTAAAACTCACCTTGGCTTTTGGTTTATAGGTTTAAGTTAATGCGATTAACCCCCCTAACAAAAAGGTGACTCACATGATTACCAATAGCCACATCATGCCTACAAGGGCCTACAGACAAATGGGTGATTGTTGGGTGGAAGTAGTCACGCGGCAAGTATCTCCAAGAGTCCACTCCCTCACGTGATCACTTTTGCTTAGCATAATCAAAGAAACAATATGCTCTAGTTGAGATGCCTTTCAACTGCATGTCGACTTAATTGCCACTGTGACTATGCGTTGTATGCGCAAGCACCACGAGAAGAACAGGAACATTGACATTTTGCAACAAAAACTGCCAATGCCATATGCATCAAGGAACAAATTGGAGCAGGTGAGCAAGTTAGGTCGGTAGATCTAGATCATGATGTGGTGAAAACCTTGGAAACTGTGCGTTGTGCAAATTTCTTTTTTATACCTAACCGAGCAAGCTTAACTTCCTCCATTCCCTTGCCTTGCCTCCATGTAAAAAATGGTTAACCCTTTCGGTTTGTACCAGCTTTCAGCTTCGCTGCTGCTGCATTCTGATAAGACGTAAATCATTGTCACCCACAATATTCATGAACTCTGCCCACAGATTGGTCCAATATCAATTGAGCAATGTTATGCATCTTGTCATATTATTTTATCAGTGATGACTAATACAAATACATCGTCAGTTATATGTTTGCTATGAAGCTTAGTCGATCAAAGCATGTAGATGGTTCTACTTCTGTACACGTATGTTATCAGAGAACAGGTCACTTATCTGAAAATCTATTTTTTACTGTAAAAACAGAGCAGGAGTTTGCACCATGACCTTTTCAGGTAAAACAACCAAGACTGCAATGGAAGTTCTACTTCCGATGTAAATCCCCTGCAAGTTCCATTATCTTCTACGGGATCAGTAACGCTGCAGTGGTTAATCAGAACAGCTCATTTACCGATGGGAATTTGAAGAGGAAGGTAGATCTAGATCTGCGCGCCTGCAAAATTTCTTACGCTTTTGCAGTAATATATTTCATCTGCAAGATGGCGGCTTCGTCTATATTAACAGAAAGTACAGTGGTCAGTAATTAACAAAGTCCATTGCAGTGGAAAGGCGAGATTAGATCTAACCAGGGGGCATGTGACTGTAACTCCATTGAAGGTTTAAGATCCAATCCTCTATTTAATCTGCCAAGAAACAGTCTCTGCCATTGAGGCTTATATAATTGTTACCGCATGGAATGAATGAACTGTTCCTCACTCACCTCTATGCCATGTCTTAT
>LAPY01000486.1:66588-79678 GCA_000970635.1 Eragrostis tef | reverse complement strand
GGCAGCACCTGCCTCAACCAGTGCCTTGCGTGAGAAGCGGGTGCCGCCGCTGCTGGCCGAGCCAACACGAGCAGCAGGAGATTGACTGATTGAAGGCAGGTGTTGCTCTGTTTTGCTCGCAAAGAGATAGAATAGGGCAATCGTTGCTTGATTTGCCGAGCTCTGCAGAAGCAGAATAGGATGATCTGCCTATAAACTGACAAGCCTGCATGTTGTTAGTCAAAATGCCTACCTGAGATGTACCGTCTGCATGCTATTATTTCTTCTAACACACACACAGAGAGAGAGAGAGAGAGAGAGAGAGAGAGAGAGAGAGAGAGAGAGAGAGAGAGAGAGAGAGAGAGAGAGAGAGAGAGAGAGAGAGAGAGAGAGAGAGAGAGAGAGAGAGAGAGAGAGAGAGAGACACACAGAGAGAGAGAGAGAGAGAGAGAGAGAGAGAGATTCTTAGTGTTAATAAAATATCAGGTGCACGTTAATTCAAGTTTTTTATGGACAATTATCAATAAAGTGTTTATGCACAAGTACTCGGATGCAATCAGAAGTTCAGCAGACCAGCACGCCCTGCATTAGAAATTGTGCTTACAATGCAAACTGTTAAAGCAGATCTTTCTTTCTGATTTAACTGGAGAGAGAAAATTCTGTTCTGTACTGATTCACAATTTCCTTAATTTTCAGTTATTTATTTTTCATATTTGGGAGAATATAAGATCTGGTAAAAGAGGTTCTTTTGAACTAACAAAACCAAAAAGAAATACATTGGAAAATTATGTTTGGTACTGATTCATTTTGCAGGCTTTGTGTATTTACAAATGGTGAACGTGTCCTTCAATTGTGCTAAAAGACAGACATTAACATGTAGCCTCTTTCAGTTTCTTTTGGTACTTCGGTTGTTAGAGACGGCTCTTCTGATAGTGTTATTCATGTTGCCTAGGTTCATTAGGACACCGATGCTATGCAACGGGGGAAAGAGGACTGTCCAACTCCAAGGGCTACCATTTTGTTTTGGATGAATGCCAACAGGGGCTTTTGGGTCAAAAAATGTGCAGAGGTATTGGGGTATCAAACTGTCAACTAACTGAGCTAGGAACCTAGGAATAGTTCGAAGAGAACATGGCACCGGGCTGATGGCCTACGACCTAGCCGGGTGCCGCTCTCAAACTATTGATCATCACCTGTCGGGTATATCATGATTCTACTGGTGTTGAGGGCAGAAGAAGAGATGACAATAAAGGAGGGTTTAAGCAGGAGGAGAAGAAGATATTCCTGAATTCAATGGCTATGCAATTCATGATTATTTCTCAAACACGCCTAGGCAGTGATATGATCTATATATAAATGGTTCCTCATATTCTCCAGTTCAACAATTTATTCTGAATGACAGCAAATTCCATTTTTCTAAATCAAAGAAAAAATATTCTGTACAAATGGTAGAAGATTGTATACATATTATTGTAGTATTTACAATATTATTGTGGTATCGAGCACCCTGGTCCATCCATGGTGCATATTTAGGCGCGGCAAGGCCGCGCACTCTTTCTAGTATTTACTAAAGGAAATTTTAGTAGTGGTCAACAAAAATTGCGTGCTGTTAGCATTGTTTTCACCTAACACAAAATAATCCAATCATTGCTTTGTTCATCTGAACACAAAATTTTTTTTCCCTGAGTTAACAAATTATGAAATTATGTATGGGTAGGTGCAAATAATTATAATGAACATCATAAAATAAATCAGAGCTACGCTTGAATAAATTTTTTGACGAAAAATATCATCAACAAATCTTAGATATTTTGGAGGATGTAAGAATTACAAAAAAGTAAACATTAATTATATATTATGGAGAATTCTCCAGAATAGCAAGATATTACGCACGATTAACTAGCTACAAAAGCTTGTGTGCCATGTTATCACAAGGCATATATTTTGGAGGATTCCCGTTGGTTGTTGTGGGGGTCTAACGTTTGTATTTTGTTTCGCACAGGACTATGTGTTTATGAATCTTATTTTGATCATTACTCCATTCATATTAGGACATCAATTTTACACAATCAATCTTAATACTCAAATGTATCAAACAAAAACCATGGACAAACAGAGTTATTGCAATGATTAGAGCTAATCTAGATAAATGAAGCATTTTTATCTAAGTATTCCAAAAGTGTGATGGATTATCTTGATGTACTATTTCAACCAAGAAACTATCAAAAAAATATTGAATATATTGTTAGAAATTTCTATACAAAAGTTTTGAACTATGTTCATTGCTTATTCATCTCACACTAGAGTAAAATAGATGTGAGGGGAAAATGTAACCATTCCGGCACTCATTTTAGCATGTAACGAGAGAAAAGAAGAGTCATCACTTAGGATAATGTTAGGAAGAAATATTGTTCATGCCAACAACAGTAATAATGTGATCTTGAAAATCTAAAAATATACAAATGCATCTCAGTATGACATATTGGATTAGATAAGTAATAGTAATTCCTGTGGCAGCCCTCTTCTAATCACTATGCTTGTCCTATTTGATATCACATTACAAATTTTAGATGTTCCTTTGGATATTTGATTTATAAGTCCAACTCAATGTTGCTTAATTGATGATCTTCCCTTCTAATTGAAGAAAAATTATCCAAACAACATTTTGTTTTCTAGGCCTAGTGGACTATCTACTTGGGCCTAATGGGTCATGCAACAAGCCTACTATCACTGGAGTTTCATGGGAGGCGTCGTCACTCTTACTCGTCGTTTCGATTCGTAGCAATGACTCTAATATGTTGGAGACTTCAATATGATGGAGGGATGCATAACTCAGATGATCTGGTTCTGCTGAGGAGGTCTTCCTGTTGTATTTTTTCTATCTTCTTAATGAAATGATACATAGCTCTTCGACGAGACTAATGAGACGGAGTTAAAAACTTGCAAAAGTCACGAAATGGTATATACAAGTTTGTTGGAAAAAATACATTAAAAAAATCAGTAACCCATGTGTTTTTATTTATATTGGATGTTTGACACTACATTAGGACAATTGTGTTGAGCTAAGAAAGAACCACATAAAAGTAAATTCAATTTTATTAATTGTCCTACATAATAGCATAACTTATTTCAGTTGGATTGCTTTACTCATCATTACATTTTCTTGTCAAGGTATTTCTCCTCCATCTTTTTCCCCCTCCTTTCTTCATCGTGTTATGGACTTCATGTAAGAAATAAATTTGTAGAAGTTAGAACATTATATTAGTGAGACAAGGTGATCCTTTATCTCTGATTCTTTTTAATATAGTGGTAGATATATTAGCCATTCTTATTGCTCGTGCAAAGGGGCAGGGTCAGTTTAGAAGAGTAGTACCACATTTAGTAGATGATGGTTTGTCGATCTTACAGTATGGGGATGATACAATTTTTGTCATGGAAAGTGATTTGGAAGAGGCTAAGAATATGAAGCTCTTGTTGTGCGCATTTGAGAAACTATCTGGCCTTAGAATCAATTTTTACAAGAGTGAACTATTTTGCTATGGTGACGCTAAGGATCTTGAATGTGAATACTCACAAATCTTTGGATGTGACATGAGATCCTTTCCATTTAGATACCTTGTTATACCTATGAACCATAGAAAACTTTGAAACTCTGATTGAAAAGAAATAAAAGATTTCAAAAGAAATTAAGTGGGTGGAAAGGCAAGATGTTATATGTAGGTGGTCGTTTGATCCTGATTAATTCTGTTCTTAGCAATCTATCTATCTTCATGCTATCCTTTTTCGAAGTGCCTAGAGGAGTCTTAAAGAAACCGGATTACTACAGATCGAGATTCTTTTGGCAATGTGATAACATAAGAATAAGTATAGGTTGACAAAATGGGGAATACTTTGTACACCAAAAGACCAGGAGGGAGGCTGGGAATCCTAAACCTTGACCTACAAAATAAATAATGTCTTCTTAGTAAATGGGTCTTTAGCTGATAAACAAGGATGGTGACTGGCAAAAACTCCTTAGAAACAAATATTTGAGGCATAAAACAATCACACATGTTCAACACATGTTAGGTGACTCTCATTTTTGGTCTGGCTTGATGAAGGTAAAAGAGACCTATTGAGACTTGGCAAGTTTAACTTGGGTGATGGCACTCAGATTAGATTATGGGAGGATGCTTGGCTAAATAATACACCATTTAAAGATCAATTTCTAGATTTATAAAATATTGCTAAGAAGAAAAGTGCAACAGTTGCAATGGCCTTAAGATTATATCCACTAAATGTTTCTTTTAGAAGATCTTTAGTTGGAAATAATTTATTAGCATGGCACCAGTTGGTGGCTAAAGTCATGCACACTCAGCTAAATGATCAAAGAGACACATTTCGGTGGATGTTGCAACGAGATGGGAGCTTCACTGTATGATCTATGTATAACTCGCTTGCTGCTCATGATGTTGTACCTCATAATCATGTTAAATGGAAAGTTAGATTGCCCTTAAAAATTAAAAAATTTTGTTTGTTTCTTGATTAGAGGCATAGTGCTTACTAAAGATAATCTAGCAAAAAGACAATGGAAGGGAAGTTTAAAGTGTGCGTTCTGTAATATTAATGAGAACATCCAGCATCTTTTTTTTATTGTCATGTTGCTAGATTAGTATGGCGAATTGTACATGTTTCTTTTAACTTACAACCTCTTTTAAGTTTTGAACACATGTTTCATAATTGTCTTCACGGGGTTGATAGGAAAGTTAAGTATAAAATTTTAGTAGGAGTATGACTTTATGCTGGGCAATTTGCTTATATAGAATTAACATGACTTTACGCTGCTTTTACTCCTTTGCATGTGATATTCAGAGGGATCTACTGGATTCGCTTCTGAGCACTTTTACCCAAGGAGGAGGACCGCTCCCAATTTACATGGGGGTGTCGTATGCTTGAGACCATGTCTACGAAAATTTTCGCTACAAATGGCTGGTGTTTTAGTAATAGACTTGGTTCTGTTTAGACGTTTCGTCCGCTTGTTAGCTTTTGGTACTATCATGTTGAATTTTGATTTGATTCTTGTAATAAGTTTCATGAGCAGCTACATGCATCACTCGATGCAGAGGCTGGAATATTGAAATATATATATATTTTTTTTAAAAAAACTAGTTGAATGTGGTTCAACAATAAAGAAGATTTTATGTCACTATTGAAAGGAATGATTTTCGCGACCACTCCCTGTACAATTGGTTCACTATACGCTACACGTAGTGGGACCTACAATTGAAGAACGCCTATGGAAATCGATTTCTATATATATCCATTAAAAATGAATAGTGGCTACCTATTTCTCGAAGTCACTACAAAGCACAGACCAATGTCTTTACGCCTTACAATGATCCTTGCTTTCGAATTTTCGATGTGCCGCCACAGCTGGTATTTCATTCCGGTTCGCTTCTCCAGTAGATTCATAGACCTGCATCAATCTCAACCTGTGTGTGTACTGAAAGCAGCATGCTTGTAAAGTACACACACATAGCGCGGAATATGATTCCTCTCCGCATGCAATCTCTTTTCTCCTTCAACTTGCGCAATGCATCGCCCATCCTCGACTTCGCGATCACGCCCCAGATAGGCGAACTACCGGCTTGCCGCGTCGCCGCTGGACTAGAAGCTGGTATGGAATCTACTTCCAGCAAGTAGCCAGTTCAACTAGGCAACGGAATCCCGAACAAAAGACGGGACAGTTTCTGAAATGAAGGAAAACACTGCCTCACTTTCCTCCTGCTTAGAGACCTCTATATAAGAACCTGACGGCTAGCTAGCGAGCGAGCCAAGCTGTACCAGTTCACCACAAAGCTGAAGCAAAGCAGTATTCAGTTCACCACAAAGCTGAAGCAAAACAGTAAAGCTTGAGTGAACTGAATTCACCATCCTCGATCCCTTTGGAGGAAGGGGCATCGATTGACAATGTCCGGTGGGCGGAACATTGGCGTGGCGGTGGACTTCTCTGCTTGCAGCAAGAACGCGCTGCGGTGGGCGGCGACGAGCCTGGCGGCGTCCGGCGACCGGCTCATCCTCATCCACGTCAAGACCTCGTACCAGTACGAGGAGGGGGTGGCGCACCTCTGGGGACACGATGGCTCGCGTACGTAGTGAAACAACCCTACTGCTGTTATTACTTCCATTATCACCATGGCATATTTTTCCTTCTGTCAGGATGTTAAGTAGCAGTAAAAGTAAACGGAGCTGGATTCTGTAATTGACTAATTGTGTTGTTTCAGCGTTGATTCCGCTGGTGGAGTTCTCGGACCCTCGGGTGAGCAAGATCTACGGCGTGTCGCCGGACAGGGAGACGCTCGAGATCCTGACGCGGGCGGCCAACCAGAAAGGCGTCGAGGTGTTTGCCAAGGTGCTCTGGGGCGACCCGGGGAAGAAGCTGACGGAGGCGGTGCAGAGGATTCCCCTGCAGTGGCTGGTGGTTGGGAACAGAGGCCTCAGCACGGTTAAGAGGTGAATTTTATATTCATTTCCATTCAGATTTCTCTTATCTGATTATTATGGTTCATGTAGTACGTAGTATGATAGTTTGACGATTGCTGACTGGTTTTCCTGTACCATTTGTTTGTTGGCGCCGGCCATCAGGGTTCTTATGGGAAGCGTGAGCACCTACGTGGTGAACCACGCGGCGTGCCCCGTCACCGTGGTCAGGGAGAACATGGTGCCCGCTGCTGTGACCACGAATAACTAACTAGAGTTGGCTTTCATGCATCAGCTAGGTGTCGTATCAGTACGTTACTGTCCGTGAGAATGTATATGCGTCTTATGAATAAGAAACAGGTCATCAAAGGGCCTTTTGTGAATAGAACATAAAGCGTGTGTTTCCACGGTCACTGGAGATATTATATTCAGACAAGAGAAGTAACATATGTGCGGTTCAATTCTTCTTATTTTCTGTGAAATGTTTATGAAGTATTTAAGTCGATGCTGCTAGATCTAGCATCGAGCTGACCGGAGACAATGAATATTTTGTCGAAGTGTGAATCTTATGTGCAAATAACCCAACAGTTTAAGGCACTATTTCTTAGTATATTTAGGGGCTCTTGGGCTGCTGGCCACAGCGCTCCGCGCCGCAGCTGCCCCGTGGCGTCGATTTTGTCCACCACATGCTCCTGGCCAGCAACCAAGCACCAACGTATTTCACTATAGCCGTCACAGCCCGCTATAGCAAACAACCCCTTGATTTACTAATATGGCACAACTACATACTCATCTCTGCAATTTTACGCAAATGAATCTTTGGCCTTACCATTGGGCAACAAGAAAAAACCTCCCTTCGTTGGAATACTTCTCCTGTTCTCCATAAATCTGAAAGTTATTATGCTTTAGTTTACTTAGATTGAACCTTCGAATGTCATCTAACTACTCAGGAAAATGTCTGATTTGTTTGAAAAGATCGTTGTATCTTTAGGTGGTCTATAAAAATTTATTTCAAGTAATGAGAGTACAATGACAAAAGGGCTAAAAAGATTATTTTAGTTTTGTGATGTATTTTATTTTGGATAACTTTAGAAACCAAAATAACCTACATAAATAAAATTAAAGAAACATGTTACCTCAATATTAGGTATCTCAATTTTTGCGAAGGCTAACTTGCAATCGTTTTACCTGTTTATATGGTATTTTGATGGTTGAGAGAAAATAAACATATTTTAAATGTCACCAAATAAACGGGCGTTTTCAACAAAGATCCTCGCTGGAGGTGGGCCTTAATGTCCATTGGTTTTAAGAAAGAGACATTTTTTTAAAAAAATAGAAAATTCCTAAATTTGTATTGTTAATAAAAAATTGGTAAACTATTGCAACATGAAACACACAATGGCCACATTTCCAGGCCCGTGAAGCGAGACAACGGAGGGAAGGCAAAAATTAAATTGAAGGGACGAGCCGAAAATAACGGGAACAGTGAGTGTGGGCCACGTCTCCACTGGCCTTTTCCGGCCCACCACCATAACCTGTTCCTCTCGGCGACGCCGCGACCGTGGCAGTTCCCGCCCTGCTTCCGGCGCCGCCGGAGCTCCACAACGCTGTCTCCCCCACGCAGGGCGGCCGAATTCTCCCATATTGCATGGCCCTGGATCCTCAAGCTCGGATCCGGTGGTTTCCATGGAGTCGGAGAACGATCGCTCACTCCGCTCGTGGTTCCTCTTCCTCGGACGACATGTATGTATCTCACATGCCACCCCCGAGGTGTTCGACGTTATGCCGCCAAGCAGTATCTGGCGCCGGCGCTACCTCGTGTCTTCGGATTTTCTAAGACTTCCGCAGATCGTCTGCCGCAGAATTCTGAGTTCAGATGCCATTTTCCCTGCCCCAGGACAGAAGTCGTACGAGAGGGGACGACAAGCAACAATGGAGACTCTGTGCGCGTGTCACGCTGGAAACGTCTCGTCACTTCTGCGTTTCTGCCGAACTCGATCGACGATCACGCGTGCTCTCCGACGAACAGCCACACGCACGGACAGGTTGGTAGAGCATCCCCTTTTCCCTATTTGCATCACGTACCGCAGCACATCGTCAATTCTTCATCAAGTAGTGTTGTCCCTGCAAGATGCTAGTAACCTAGTGTGCTTGAGTCAATGACTCGAACGCTTTACCAGTAGATCGATTCCTCTGAAAGGGGATCGGCCTTTCTGATCAACCTCACAACTGGAAAGATGTTCTCGATCAGCAGCTGATTGGGCACCTCACTTTCAACATGTGTGTGTGTGTGCGTCCTGCTCCAAGCCTGTATGGGAAAAGGTGTGGCTGAGATGGATCCACCCCTGCTTAAGTTTATCGTCTACTGATTTTGCTTTGCAAATTGGCAAATTAGAGTAGTATCTTGCTTGCTATCGTGGCCAGGTTAGGTGTTCACTCAATCTGTTAATCATGCTTGTTATGCGCTTTTCTTGGAGCAGATGAGAAGAAATAAAATGCACCGGCAGAACAAAATGCAATGTAGTTATAATTATGGGTGATGTTAAGCACATGACTTATTAAACAATGGAAGTGAGAGACCCTCATCATAGAAAGGAAATCTGTGCTTTGCCAATTTTCCTCCCTATATTATGGAGAAATCATTCTGCATATAGTAATATCAGTGTTCTTTCGCTGAGAAAATGGGGGCATCATTACATGTCCATATTTCGAGTATGGAATGTTGGTTCCACATGAATACTTAATACATGCATACTGGACCTGTTCATTTGTCCAAGAGTGTTTGAGCCGTGATTCTTGCTTGAACTAGCTCGTATTACGATATCCCATGTTTTAATACATGTAGCTCTTCTAGGACTTGATTAAATAGTGTGGAGATAAGCTAGAACAGACCACATGATATCATGCACCCACATTTGTCCTTTGACTCATGTCCTATCCAACCCCGAATCCTTTGGGTAAGCAGGCGAGAAGCGTACAAGCAACCAAGCAAGGCCATAGTGTGAAGGAGGCACAAGTCAAACCCAGCTCAATCAGTAACCAGAACTAAATTGTTCGGATGTCAAAGAAAGTCAATCTTGAACCAATGATGCAACCATTGCACCAGCTGCACATCATTGTCCTCATGTCGCCGAACCGATGGGTAGGTTGACTCTTGTATTCCTCCAATCATCTAATGTTCTGTCAGTTTTTTTACCGGCCCTTAGTCATGCATCAAATTATTTTACAATCATTTCTGTCTTTCATTTTACTCTTATTGTCGTGCATCGCCAACCTGTTTCTGCATTAATTGCACTTTCCAACAATTGAAATGGTTACAAGATAGAGGAACATAAAAAGCTTTACTTTCACAGAAAAATTCCGTAGTACTTATTCCTTAGCGTTGTGGATTAGTAGCTCAATGAGTGAATAGCTGAATGGAAAATGGCTGCACAAAGCTGGCATGCCACTGGGCAGTCTGAAGCCTGAACCAAAAAGGGGGTGCGGTTATGTATGATGAGAACTGAGAAGCCACTAGTAGATGACCAGATAGCCGTATGTCCCTATCTGAATGGACTCGCCCCCATCCATGGAATCTTCACTTGTGTGTGCATTCGAACTGAAGGAAGCAAAGCAAAGTGCGAGCTGGTGAGTCCCATGCATGCTTCTGGTCACCAGCAGCGCTACCAGCAATGGGCCTTGGTAGAACTGTTCGTGGTGGTTATTGTGATTTCTTTTTTGCTTCTTTGTTTTCTGTTGTTTGCTGATTCAATCGTGGCACTGTCACTCCCCTGGAAAAGTCACCTTCCCTCTACCTGATAATTGAAAAGGGACTATATGTGGGTCTAACTCGGTGAGGTGATTGGTCCTTTCCATTTGTACATTCACATGCATATAAATAGGTCATAGTGTCGTAAAAATAAGGAAAAAATCACAGTGACATTATACTTCTTTTTTTATCAGATACAAATAGATGCATTTAACTTCAGTAGTGAAAATATCTTCTCCTCACGCATCCTTGCTTGATTCCTTTGTTTCAGTGAGACTGCCCATCAATTAGGTTGGCAAGGAGAAATATCCATGTTAGCTATCTGTCATATGCAGAGCCAGTAGATTGACTTCAGAATACGCGGGAAGAGAAAATCTGTTACTAGTTTTCTCACACAAAAACGAGCTAATCCTATTTAATCAAGCGTGGAAGTATCATATAATTGTCCTTTTGCCACCAAATCAACAGGGGCAGTTGAACTGTTTAAGTTCGTACACTCTGTAAAGTGCATAGTTACTTTTCAAGTGCCTTTTTTCATTATTGTCAGAACAAATCAAGCAGAAGAAGCTGGAGTTATAAGTCAAAACGACCTTTAAAATAACTGTTGCTTCAGTCTCCATTATTCAAAACCTAGGTTGATTACTCTAATACCGTATCTGAGTTTGAGCCCTCTGAACAGCTTCACCTTCTCCGTTGGCTTGTACTGCATTTTCAGTACTAGCTCGCAAATTCTCTGACTCTGATACATAGAGCAGGTAGTGTTTGACAACTCTTTTTCTCCTTTTGCAGCTGGGGCCACAAGAATGGGAGCATATACACATAATACATGTTCTCCTCTCCAGAGTTGCATCGTGAAAGCTCCCATCCTTGTAGCTCACACAATCACATGGTACCATCTTAGCAATGGCTAGCAAGCATTGCAGCTTCGGTCTGCTTGTTCTTGCACTATCCGTGTTCTTGTGCATTCTGGTAGCACCTCTATGCTTAGCCACACCAGCCACAGCTCCTGCTACTCTCCTGCAAGTGAAGTCCAGCCTCACTGATCCTGAAGGCGTCCTCTCCGGCTGGTCGCCGGAGGCCGACGTGTGCTCATGGCACGGCATTACGTGCCTCCCCGGACAGGGCATTGTGACCGGCCTCAACTTGTCGGGGTACGGCCTGTCTGGCGTGATATCACCGGCGATCGGCGGCCTTGTCTACGTCGAGGTCATTGACCTGTCCTCCAACTCTCTCACCGGGCCGATCCCGCCGGAGCTGGGCATGCTGGAGAACCTGAGGACGCTGCTCCTCTTCTCCAACTCCCTCACCGGCACAGTCCCGCCGGAGCTCGGCCTCCTCAAGAACCTGAGGGTTCTCAGGGTCGGCGACAACAGGCTGCACGGCGAGATCCCGCCGCAGCTCGGCAACTGCACTGAGCTGGAGACGCTCGGCCTGGCATTCGGCCAGCTGAATGGCACCATTCCTGCCGATCTTGGCAACCTCAGGCGCCTCAAGCAGCTGGTCCTGGACAACAACACCCTCACCGGCGGCATCCCGGAGGAGCTCGCCGGTTGTGCAAGCTTGCAAGTTCTGTCAGTGGCTGATAACAGGATGCAAGGCAGCATTCCTTCCTTCATTGGCAGCCTCAGTGATCTCCAGTCTCTGAATTTAGCAAACAACCAGTTCTCCAGTGCTATTCCGGCAGAGATTGGTGATCTTTCAAGCTTGACATACCTCAACCTGCTCGGCAACAGGCTGACCGACGCTGTCCCTCAAGAGCTGAACCGGCTGAGCCAGCTGCAGGTTCTGGACTTGTCCGGCAACAACATTTCTGGGAAGATCAGCATCTCTGCATCACGGCTGAAGAACCTGAAGTTCCTTGTGCTGTCTGAAAATCTTCTTGAGGGCGCCATCCCTGATGACTTGTGCGCAGAAGAGTCGAGCCTGGAGAACCTGTTCCTCTCCGGCAACAACCTCGGTGGCAGCATCGAGGCGCTGCTCAAATGTGGTGCTCTGCAGTCCGTCGACGTGTCCAACAACAGCTTCATCGGAGAGATACCGCCGGGCATCGACCGGCTGTCGGGCCTCGTCAACCTTGCGCTGCACAACAACAGCCTCACCGGCGTTCTGCCTCCGCAGATAGGTAACCTTAGCAACCTGGAGATCCTGTCTCTGTACCACAACGGCCTCACCGGCACCATCCCGCCGGAGATCGGCCGGCTTCAGAAGCTGAAGCTGCTGTTCCTCTACGAGAACCAGATGTCCGGAGAAATCCCTGACGAGATCACCAACTGCACCAGCTTGGAAGAGGTGGACTTCTTCGGCAACCACTTCCATGGCGCTATCCCTGAAAAGATTGGCAACCTCAAGAACCTTGCCGTGCTCCAGCTCCGGCAGAACGACATGTCCGGCCCCATCCCGGCGAGCCTCGGAGACTGCACGAGGCTCCAGGCGCTGGCGTTGGCCGACAACAGGCTCTCCGGCGCGTTGCCGGACACGTTCGGGCAGCTCGCCGAGCTCAGCGTGGTCACTCTGTACAACAACTCCCTCGAGGGCCCCCTGCCGGAATCGCTGTTCGGGCTCAAGAACCTGACGGTGGTCAACTTCTCGCACAACCGGTTCTCCGGCAGCGTCGTCCCTCTCCTCGGCTCCAGCTCCCTTTCCGTGCTGGCGCTGACGGGCAACAGCTTCTCCGGGGTGATCCCAACGGCCGTGGCGCGGTCGACGGGCATGGTCCGGCTCCAGCTCGGCGGCAACCGGTTCGCCGGTGCAATACCGGCCGAGCTGGGCAACCTGACGCGGCTCCACATGCTCGACCTCTCATCCAACAACCTCACCGGCGACATCCCGTTGGAGCTCTCCAACTGCGCGGAGCTCACCCACCTGAAGCTCGACGGGAACAGCCTGACAGGCAGCGTCCCTGCG
>LAPY01000486.1:42601-66573 GCA_000970635.1 Eragrostis tef | reverse complement strand
ATACCGGCGGAGCTCGGCAACTGCTCGGGCCTGCTCAAGCTGTCCCTCAGCGACAACCACCTCTCCGGCAGCATCCCGCCGGAGATTGGCAGGCTGACATCTCTCAACGTTCTGAACCTGGACAAGAACAGCCTCACCGGCGCCATACCTCCGGCGCTCCGGCAATGCAACAAACTGTACGAGCTGAGGCTGTCCGAGAACTCGCTGGAGGGCCCGATCCCGCCGGAGCTCGGGCAGCTGTCGGAGCTGCAGGTCATACTGGACCTGAGCCGGAACAGGCTGTCGGGCGAGATTCCGGAGTCCCTCGGCGACCTCGTGAAGCTGGAGCGGCTCAACCTGTCGTCCAACCAGCTCCATGGAACAATACCGTCCTCGCTGCTGCAGCTGACGAGCCTGCACCGCCTGAACCTGTCGGACAACCTCCTCTCGCGTCGTTCATCGGCAACGAGCTCTGCGGCGCGCCGCTGCCGCGCTGCGGGGGGTCGTCGTCCGGGCGGCTGTCAGGCACCGAGGTGGCTGCCATCGTGGCCAGCATTGCCGTCGTCTCGGCGGTGGTGTGTGTGGCGATGCTGTACACCATGCTCAGGGTTTGGAGCAACTGGAGAACCGTGTCCGTGTCGAGCTCCGACGGTGAGGAGGAGGCGCACGGCCGGCGAGGCGGTAAGTGGGGCGCCGCCGACGGCAAGTACTGGAAGGTGGGGTCGCCGGTGTCGTCAACGGAGGAGAAGCACAGCTCGGCGTCGGAGAGCAGCGTGCTTCACGGGAACTCGTCGGAGGCTGGCGCCGTGAAGAGCTAGCTGAACGTTGTCGCATCTTTGCGTGAGATATGTATGATGCCTTCTCAAGTTTTTATGTATGAGTATCTGTTCCTTCAAGCGATCCCGTGTTATTGTTTCTTGAATTTCGTTACATTGTTCAGTTTAGTCGTGTGTCCTAGAGTCCTTGGTCTGAACTCCGAAGCTGAAGACTGGAGTGAAGCAAAAACCCTTTTTTTTTAGGTAAGCAAAAACCATGTTTGATAGCGCTTCAAACCAGCCTAACGGGCTAATGGGCCTGCTTGGAGGCCCAATACATTTATGGAAACCCGGCCTAACAAGAAGTTAACGCATTGGCTGTACCTACTCGGCTACTCCTACACATCACCCAATCCCACCCTTATCTCCAAACTCCATAGTAATGTCAATCAGAAGTGATTCTCTTGCATCTATTTACGTTAAATTGTGTATGGCAACTATTTGAGCACACATTTTTATGGCAATTACCTTTTTAGACCATCCATTTTAATGTGTCTCGCGACATTGAAATGTGACTTCTAAGATGGTTGGTAGCTAATAATCAATTGGATCCCACGATTGTCTTGATATTTCTGGATTGCAAAAGTTGTTGGGAAATATTTGGGTTAGTTAAACTTTGTTGCAACCACGAGCTTATGATACATCAGGACCCGGGCTCTAGTCAGACCATTCCATTGATGAGTCTACTAAACAATCCATAGAGCAATAACCTCTAAGATTGTTATGTATCATATGCTCGTTGTTGTAAAACAAAAGAAGTTTAATGCAACTTTTTTGATGAAGTATGATATTTTCAAAGATGTTTGGTGTGAGAACATATTTATGCGGAAAAGTCCTTTGCCAAATTGCTACATGGCTAACTAAAACCATAAGTTTTCAAAGTGACATTGGAGAGCACTAGTTTTTTGGTATGACGTTTTGGTAGAACAAAATTTTATTGTTGCATATATGAGTTTCATTCTTCATGTTGGTCGACAATACATGGTGGTTTTTTCATCATGGTAAATACAGTCAAATTTGATCATTGTTCTATTTTTCCTTGAAATGACATGTAGTAGGATGATATATATTTAGAAACAAAAATTTGCTAAACTTCTTGGGCCCCCGTGCTTACTTATCTAGATTTTAAGTTATTGACATGTTGTCCTAAATTTTTATGGAAATCACATGACATTTTGGTCCACGATTTGAACCGTCGATGTGAAAGTGTTGTATCAAAACTGTTACTTATAGCTATCATAATAATTATAAAAAGAATTAAAATTTCTTGTTTGCATTTTTTATATAATGGGAAAAGAGTACCGCGTGACTTGATCTCAAAAGGTATTAACATTGTCAACATAAAACACACTTAGAGATCAGGACGCATTGCCATCAATTATAGTTTCATATTTGCAAGCTGTTCAACAATATAAGATGTTTCAGTTTCATTTGACCCCCCTCCCGCCCTCCTAAAGATAACATTGCTTATTTGACTATTCAACTATAGCATAGCAGGACAATCGACAGCAAAGAGAACGTGATGTTGTTTTAAAGTTTTGTCCAGTCAAGTTTTGTAATGGACATGAAGCTTTCATTAGTCGATGTTCTGTAAATGATGTCATTTGAGAAAAAAAACTGAATACCCCCTTGTTTTCTTTTCTTGGATGAATTTGTTATACAGTCGAAAAAAAAACTTGATGGGTTCACATTTCCAGTCCGCAAACCCATTTGATAACGTGGCGGCATCAAGCTAATGGCAGATTCATAATTGGTGCTTTAGTGTACATTATGCCACGTAGATCGTTTTGTCTGGCCTTCGTGCAGGTTATTCCGTTGCCTGTAAGGCACCCGAAGTAAATGTTATTTCAGTTGTTCCTGAGCTAAGAAAATGGTTGCCGCCAAAAAAAAAAGGTTGGAGCCACTCTGAATCTAAAGATAGAATCTCTCGGCTTTTTCCTTCTTTTCCTTTTGGAGGGAAGGAGATCTCTTTTGTATAGTCAGGGATTGTGCTCTGTCCAGGTGCTGCCAGCGGACGATTATTTGATCATGTGCACGACTCATGCTCCTGACATAGATTCGAAAATTCCTTACTGTGTCATCATCACTCCTCTTTAAAAACCATAACAGCGTTGCAGTCAGCCATTACAAGGTCATTTGGCATAAAGTCAGTTCTCCATGAGCTGCTGACAGCCTCTGACGTAGTCACGCGGATCACTCAATTCCTGATCGAATGGCTCACCTGCGACTGTGTGCAATAGTTCCAGATGCTTGCAACAAGCACGCCTGAGCATCTCCCAGTGCATTATTCCTCCAGAGTCCTGAATCGCTTTTCACACGATCGGTTCCTGTCATCAATGACTTCATTCGTCCGTTCATGCTTTCAGGGAGCGAAAATTGTTCAGTCTGATGGCCGTGATCTTGAGGACTGTCAGAAATTGGTGTTGCTGCTGCTGATGATGAATGATGATGTCCTCTTGTTCCAATGGTTAGCTTTTGTATATGCAGCTTCAGTGACGGCATAATAGACGAAAGAATCATTGTTACCTGAAGTGAAGTTCCGGGATTTGAGGTGACGAGAACGCCTACACAGAAGTTACATCCTGTCTATTTTTCCCTCCATTTTTTGTACTTATTTTCTACATGTTTTTCCCCACAATCGAACTAGTAGTATATTCTGGGTCAAAACATAATAAGTATACCATTACAAACTATAATGTCGTATTCCCTTGCCAACTTATAAACTATAATGTACTGGAATTCTGACGAACAAAAACGTTTTCTATCTGTCAAATAATTTCTTAAAAGCTATTATATCATGGACACTATAGAGGCTGCTAAGATCCACTTACACCTCTCGCCCTCTGAAAAATGATTTCTGCAACAGCAACAAAAAGAAAAGGGATCATAATCTCTGGTGTTCTGCGTCTGCACGTCAGGGCTACACGGTCCACATGCCAAAGGGTCAGGCATATACCACCAACCAGTGTAGTTTAGCACAAGAGTTCTTAGCATTGTCCGCCAGGTACTCCAGAGTGGCTAACTTTCTATGCAGTTTGTTCCTTTTTTGTGGAGTTTACAGGCCAACCAGGCATCAGTTCATGGTCGCATCAGTTTCAAAAGGTTCATGGTCACATCTCTCTCCCATTTGATCTCCACATCATGCAGCTTTTCTTCTGCATGCCTATCTGCGGACACCACCACCTTGGCACCTTTCTGCCACTCTGCCTCTTGTCACCTGAAAATTGGTCGAGCCAATGGGCATTGGGTCATTCTTAGATACCATTGTGCGAATATATGTTGTGCGTTTTTACTGTCTCAAGCAGGTTAAATTAAATTCGTTCCATTGGTATGGACAATTCTCACATTTATCAGTAGAAAAGGAAACAAACTGTGATATGTGGGCGACGTGTCATCTTTGGGGACCCTTTCGGGACCCTTTTGTCTCTCTAACACAAAGACACACAACATTCTCCTAGGCTTTGATGTTCATTGCTCCCTTTGTTGATGCTTTTGCGACCTCTTATTATCTATATAGTTGAGCTAAATCCAATGGTTATAAAAAAAGGATCCCACAATCACAACCATCCAAATGGGACCGTAGTCATGTGCACAATCAACAGTTGCAGCATGAATTTGTCCTGTTCTGCAATCTCAGTCTAAATTAACGTAGGGCCAAATGCTGGCTCTCCATTATATTGTTTCTAAGACCTTGCTATGCTATAGTATATCTTCCCCCATTCACCAGCCTACTTTTCTAAGATTTCAGGTTGAGATGAGAAGGTGTGGCTTGGTGCGTGGGAGATCACGAGTCAAAAGAAAACCTCAAGTTAGTATTTGGTCTCTGCTAATTAACTGCTAAAAGGGAGTAAATATGCAGTGTTATACTAGAAGGTTGCGTTTTTCTAGTAACTTTTTTCTTCGAAAAAGTATTCCTAATTTCCTGTCAAGCAATTGTAGCACAATAGGTAAGCCCATTTTTTAATTAATCGTCTAAATTAGATCTATTCCGTCCTTGCATATTATTAGCATAACACCATGCAGAGGAATTACATATACAGTAGACATGAACAAACTTTTGTTTTCCAAAAAAAATGAAAAAAGAAAATATGAAAAATGAACAATCATCAAGTGATCAAGACATACGGATAAGTAAACTGCCCAGGTCAGATTTTTCCTATTTGAACAGTTGATCAAAGCTTATCAACAAACAACTGAAACAAATCTTAGCATCCAGTAACCTACCATCAATCGTAAGTACACAGAGCTGGCTAATTAAGCACATATACACGCAGGGCAACAACACAGTCAGGAAGTAAATGAATAGTTGATCACAATGCAACCTGCAAAAACCAAAGAAATTGCTTTTCTGCAAAATCTCAAAAAAGGAGGCATCACCTTCTAGCTAGTACGTCCCCTACACTCCTGAACGCTGCCGGATCACAACTCACAAGTTGTGCAGCGGGTTCGACCCGGTGGGAGAGAACCTCTTGTCGCCCCTGAAGAGGCTGCCGTCGCCACCGAACCGCCGTTGGCTGAAGCCTCCGGCGAGGCGGCTCCGACGATCTTCTTGTCAAGCTGAAACACTGGTGCCTGCATCTCTCTTGGAGCTGGATCGCGGCTGCTGCTCCGGCAACGGCATGACGTCCCCCAGAAGCGAGGCTCCCCTTAGCACGAGAGGGATCAGGGAGATCAGTAAGAGGATCTTGAATCGGTTCATGATATCTCTCTCTCTCTCTCTCTCTCTCTCTCTCTCTGGTGTGAGAGGCTATGGAGCAGCTGAGAACTAGTAGTAGAGGGATGCCATTCCCAGTGGAATGTAGATGGCGATGTAATATCGGCAGTTTAGAGAGAGAGAGAGAGAGAGAGAGAGAAGGGGTAGGGTAGGGCCGGGCGGTGCGAGTGATTTGACGCAGGAGACGGGCGAGCAATGCAATGGGTGGACCGACCGAGTAGCAAGCCTGTTGCGTGGGTAGCCGCTAGGTAGCCTCTGTTGTTTTCTTCAGCCCAACTGCAGTGCAGCTTTCTTCAGCCCATATCATGTGTCTGTATTCTGTTCGTTCTGTACCGGTAGGCAGTGCGAGCGTTTCGTTCATTCATGAATAATCTTGGCATGCATGCATGTCTGATGGAGAAGAGACGTGTCATGGATCATCAATCATCGACCCATTCATTCCTGACAAGGGTAAAAACTTGGCGGTAACCGGTTTGTTGCAGCCCGATCCAATCCAATCTCTTGCTGACTTGGATGGTAAAAATATAATTTTTCCTTTGTTCTTGAAATTAACTACTCCCTTTTTTATCCTTTTGACTGAAGTGCTCTTGCTCACTAGACAAATATTCTAGAAGAAATGAGATATTTCATAAGTGCAAAATTAGAATCTATAAATTCTTAAAAACATAGTGTGTCGAGTATTTGAAACCAAACAAAGTGGTCAAAAAATGCAACTATTGAAAAATTGGCTCTTCGAGACGGGATCTTTACAATACTAGAAATCAGAAAGCACTACGTGCCAGACAAGCCCATTACCTCATAACCCTTAAAATCTTGAAATCCTCCGGTGTATCAAGGTCCCGTCCTAATTGCATCTTCATCTTCTCTGCTGCCGGTTGCATTCACCACCTCACCCAACCTCGATCTCTTAGGGCCTGTTTGCTTGCTGCCCCTACCAAGCAGCGCGCTCAGCCGAGCGGTGCCTGAGTCAGGCAGATTTCTCAGAGCTCCATCCAAACTAGCCCTTACTGCGGCCCGCTCTTCGATGGTCGGCGACGGTGCTTTCCAGCCTTGCCGAAGCGCAGATTTGGCACTCTCCACCACAATACCTCATCCGCTCCAATTTATGCCGACCCAAATCACGTCAAGGAAATTCATTCTGACGGCCAGCGTTTTCCCCGGTCATAATAGCCTATGTTTTATTCCCTAATATTCCTTTTCCCTGTGTGTGTTTGCTAGTATTTTCTTGATGGTGTTTGGCCCACAGGAAAAAACAGTTTCTTGTGTTGTTAAGAACAAGACACATGGAAGCTTATCCCATCTATATGCCCTAACCCAAATTTCTTCAAAATCGATGAGTCTCTCCCCAAGCGTGTCAGTCTGTTCACCCTGAATTCCACAAACAACAAAAATGTTCAGGGCCAATCTCCCTGCAATTTGTCCGCTGCCACTAGCTGCACATGCACAACAGTTTCGATAAACAGCACATTTGATGCGAGGATCTAGCAATAATTGATCCAGTTGTACTGATTACTGAATCATCCGATATATCAGTGCATGCATGAGAGTACGTGCCAGCCAAATCCAGGATCCTTGTCATCAGCACAGCTAGACCCATGAAATGTTCCATCCATGGTCCATCGGCATACCCTGCCAAACTTCTCTCATGCAGCGAGCTGCTGCTGTCTTGGACCTGACTGATGGCTCCATGCTCACAGACCGCAGGCCAGCGGCGTCCAGAACTGGAAACTGGAGGCTAGTGAAGCACATTGCCATCCCAAGTTCCAGTCCAGACGCTAGGCTACACTTCACTGAAAGTGCTTCACAGGATCAACCACAGGGTTTACACCATACAGCCTCTCTTTCCTCCAAGACACGTGCACAAACACATGATGATATGATGCATCGGCTGCCTGAAAGATGTGTCTCCTTGCTGTGAAATCCTATTTCTAACGCATCATATAGGTACAAGTGAGCAAAGCTTAAGGTCGATACTTCATATGATGCAGGGTAAGGGCAAATTGTTCTTGTCTCGGAACTTCTGATGCCTTTGACAAAGCATGGTATATAGTCCAGCTTGGGGGTCAGTATCTTAGGCAAAGATAAAGGCAGAAACTGAAGAGGATAGCTTGATAATGTTTACATAAACTTGTGCAGACTCAGACATGATAAACATATTTGTGTGATATGGTCACCAGATTGAGGCATGAGGTATGCAGTAACTTGTAAATAAACTTATCTATGCTTCTCAATCCCTATCTTTCTGTCACCCAATCGATATTCAGAAAGGAATCACTTATATCTAAGCATGCGGAGTGAGGTAACAGATACACACATGACTGGCCGATCTAAAATAAAAAGGCAGAGCACCTGCCAACTTTTGTCGAGAAAAAAAAAGAAGAAGAAAGCTCTCCACTTAACCTGAAAATCTGAAACATTCTTCTATTCCTTTATCTCCTCATATTAAGCACTGAAACTGAAAGTTACTTGTTAGCATATGTCCAATCACCTGGGTTCGGTATCGTAACACTTCAGACATCCTGCGACGATGGTCAGGTTTGTACATTGTGCGGAGCATTGCCATCTAAGCTATCTCCTCCAATTCGGCACTGTCGTATTTGTCTTCTAGACTCCTGTTGATAAGAGAGCTTAGCTGATTCGAGAAGATCCTTGCCTCAATCTGTTCGAGAAGATCCTTGGCCTGAAAAAAATATTGATCAATGTGCAACTATGTGAGAATGGTAGTTCATAGCAATTTTTTTTAAAAAAAACAGCAATCATAACTTGAGCAAAAAAAAGGCCAGTCTCAGATCCTGGTTATTATGTAATAATTCTGGTTACTACCAACGGAACAATTATTACTTATTTCAAGATATTTCGGCCAAAGTAGAACTGGAAACGTGGAGCAAATATATCCAGTTACAGAATATGTTCTCAGAATTTTTATTTCCACTGTACGTAAAAATCTCCTAAACGTTAGGAAATACGAGAGAAACAATATGACTAGGATTGAACCCATAAAATGAGCCCATTACTGCTTCTGGCTATGGTCCAAGAAACATTTAGAATACTATGTTTGAAGAAAGTATGAATGCCGTGTATATATGCACCAATCAGTCTCTGTTTCAGAAACTGCGACTTGTGCGGCTGATTGATGGGATGTAACACATAAGTTGCAGTTTCCTAAAATAGAGGTTCAAAGTTCTTGTAATTTCCTGACATTGGCATCAATAATTGTAGTTTGTTTATATAAAATTGTAGTTTTGCGTATTTTACTCGGTAAAAAAATAGGTGGTACACACTACTGGGAAAATAAGTACAGTATGTTTACCCTCCATAAAAGAGGAAATGGTGGTGGCTGGTCGTGCTCCGTCGCCCCGCTCAGGGATAGCGCGCCGACAGGTACACCCAACTACCCCCCACTCTCCCGCACACAACAGCGCCACGGGACAGGGTCGTGATTCCCTCACGGAAAAAAGGGAGGGAAAAATCAGTTGTCAAACCCGATCCTCTCTAGATCTGGGCGATTCCTGAGGACATGCTTGACGCCGGCGAGGAGCCCTTGCCAGTCAGTGGCACATCTGCGTTCCGTCACTGTCCTTCTCTGTGCTTGGATGAAAGGCACCGTATGTGTTGAGATTAGACCTGAGTTCTCGCTTTATCCACAATTTGACCGGAGCAGCAGTCCCGCAGTACACACTAATCAGTGACGAATGTCTAAGTTAAAAGTACCCCAAATTAAAAACTGGAGTCTGTGTGACACCACACAGTGTATATATCTCCAAGCAAACTTTCTGAGAATGTACAATAGTGTGTTGGGACTAATATTTTTGCTACAAATAGTATGCTATAATTTGGTTTTAATTGAGTAAACTTTGTTATATGAAATAAAACACATTAGTACTCTGGCGAAGCACGGCAACCAAGTACATAGCACCAACCACAAAATACGGATAGATAAATCTTATATGATAAAATTAATTTTACTCTTTTTTTCTGTCAACTAATTGTTTCAACGTCATCTTAATTCTTATGCATGTACATTAACATTTTGCGTCGTATTCCCTTCAACATGCCCAATATGCTAAACAATCCATTCCTGTGCGAGTGAGCTAATAAAAAATCTATTATATATATAATTGAACAAGAATTGAAGCCTCTACGTTCGCTCTAAAATGCTAGAAATTCTCACATTAATCCGAGAAAATAAGAAGAAAAAATTACCCACCACTGCCATTATGAAAAAATTAGTCACAAAACCCCCTATAAATATTTATAAAATAGCTAAATCTGAAATAATAAAAATAGACGAAAATACCCTTCACATCTGTTTCTAGATTACCCACCATGCCTTTGTAAACCCCAAAAACAGGTAAATTCGGAATAATAAAAAATAGGCAAAAATACCCTTCACACCTATTTCTAAATTACCCACCACGTCATTATGAACCCAAAAATAGCTAAATACATATTAATAAAAAATAAGCAAAAATAGCCTCACACTTATTTCTAAATTGCCCACCACGCTATTATGAGCATTATACGAAGTTATACGAATGCCATTATTAGTACAAATAATAGCTTAAAATATACTTAATTCCTATTTCTAATTTACCCACAACCATCATGAGCCCAAAAATAGCTCAATTTAAAAATAGCTAAATTCGGATTAATAAAAAATAACAAAATACCATTCATACTTATTTCTAAATTACTCACCATGCCACTATTAGTACAAATAATAGCTTAAGATATACTTAATTCCTATTTCTAATTTACCCACAACCATCATAAGCCCCAAAATAGGTCAATGTAAAATAATAAAATAGAGTAAATAGATGTCTATTTTAACATTTCAAACACAACTGAACATATATCAAATTAAAAATTAAAATCATATGAATGTAGAATATAATTCCTCTTTAAATTGTTGGGTAAATACACCTTAATAGGTTTTGCTTGGCCTAGATATAACTTTGTTGAAACATAAGTTGCAGTAAATCATGTTATGTGCTCTAATTTCTTAATTAAATTTAAAAATTAAACATGTACAAATGGAAAGAATGATGATGGAAAAACAATAAATCATAATAAGCAAAAGGGGTGCGACGAAAGAAACTACGAAAAAAGAACTTGAGAGTTATGTATTATTATAATTGCGTAGAAAAGTTCTTAAAAAAGAATTGCATAGAAAAGCATCAAGTCTATTTAGTTTGCTTGGTAATGAAAGATGCATACATGTTATGATTGATATAATATGTAGGTATTCAGTAGAGTGACAAGAAATCATCACACACTCAAATTGACATACTCGGCAAGAAATTTCTCCAATCAATATATTAAAACTATGTTAGAAATACTATAAATAATAATAAACCATCTTTAAACTCTTGAAATAATGTAAAATTAATTCAAATAGTTTGACAAGTCTAGCCGCGCAAATGCGCGGGCAAGCATACTAGTTTAGGTAAATAGGAACTCTGTTTTGGATAATGTGCCTTCAACATGTCCATATTAACCTTTCCTGGTGAGCCAGCAGATATTAATAGATAGTGCAAGTACGCCAAAAGGAAAAACTACTATCTTTTCAATAATAACCTTTCCTGAAGGATGAACTTCATATCAAGGCTACAGCCCTCCAGGATCGATCAGATCGGAAGCTTTATGCAAACACCCAGCCAAACTAGGAAAGAGTCCAATGGCTGACAGTGACTTCATAACACTAGTTATCCATGCAGTCATTTACTCAGCAGTGAAGAGTATGAGAAGCTTAATACAGTATGGGATAACTCTAGAACTAAAGAGCATGTTAAACTGGATCAAGTGACGCCTTGATATATTTATGAGTTATTACTGACAATGTGTTGCAACAATTGAACAGAAAAGATTTGAGAATAACTATAACAAGGAGACGTTTATAAAGCGCTTGCTTGCTACAACAATTTTATAATTGCCTACCTGCTCAATATTTGGAGCCATTGTACAAATGATAGGGGCAAAGTAATGGTTCTCTTGGTTTGTCTGAGAATATCACAAACTTGAAGCTACAATGAACAAAGAAAAATATTTGTTAAAGAATTTCAATCACAATTTCAAATTAAATAAATTTGATGTTGATTAGTCTCAAAAAGGAAAATTTGGTATTGGAAATAGCATTTAACACACCTTGAAATGATCCGCCTGTGTTCTCCCTTTCAGATACTCCAAACTAGTACCATGAAGAAAATCTTCAAACTATTCAAAAAGACGGCCAAGCAAACTATAACCACACCATAGAAATGAGAGCCATTTACCTCTGGTAGGTAGCACGAGACCCCATTGAACGAGGTAGTCAAGTTTCCATGCCTAATGCCACACTTCTCAGTAGGAGAGAATTTTCACCTGGGTAGATTAAAAGAGTTGTGATGCGACCAAAAACACATAAAAGATTGGATTCAAATATACCTCATGTACGATGAAATCATTGTTGACTTTGTGTTTGTAACGGAGACACTCTTGGTGTGCAATGTCCAAAAAGTCCACTGTCCTAAACCACACAGAAAGCTCGGGCGAGCAATAGAGCTGAAATAGTTGGGACTAAGAAACTCAGCTCTTGAATTTGAACTGTAGCATTTTAAATTCACCTCAAGCAGAGGAGTTCTCTAAAGCTAGATGGTTGTCATTTAAAACAAAGCAATGATTTCAGCATACTCTTATTTGAGTGCAGATTTTATATCCATTAGCGAATTTCTACTGTTTCAATGTTTAAAAAAGTTATTGAAGAATAAGATGTACACATGAATTTAAGTAGGTTTGTACAATTTCAGCACCGAATTCATCCTAAATTTCAAGAAAAAAATTGGAAAAGAATCAATCTGAACTGTTCATCTCATCTGCAAACAGTGCCACTTGTTGGTTTTGTATCTTGATATCAAAGATGATTCTGGAAATGGCTTTGTGCAAGTTTTCATAAATCTGTGTTCTAGATACATTAGTTTTTAGTATGTTTTTTTTTTAAGTTTTACATGTAAAACTGTCACATTTTAAATAATTGGGGACCAGGAACCACTGGGCACCAATGAATTTCCCATGTGTCCTATAACTATTTCTTATTTTGATGTGCATGCCGTGCATGATGCGTCTGATTTCCTTGCTTGCTTGCGCCTGATTTGTTGCTAGTTGAGTGCATGCACGACCAGTGACGCAAGCAAGCAAGCGGGACATTGTACTGCAGCAGCGTAGTAGATCCATCGAGATTATGTACTAGGGAAATCAGATTAACGATACACATCGGATTTGCTGGGATGGGCACGGCTGCTGCTCTTCTCCCCAGATTGCTCGTGGTCGGGCCGCTGCTGCAGATGTGCGTCGCCGGACGTGCTGGTGGAAGCCGGACGCCGCGGCCGGGGCCACCACGATCAGCGAACTGTTTTTTTTTTTTTGAAAGGATCAGCGAACTGTTGTTAACTTCAAGGGAAAGGTCTGGAACACTGCCGGCCAAATCCAGCATCCTTGTCATCAGCACAGCAACAGCTAGACCCATGAAATGTTCCATCCATGACCCACCAGCATGACCCGCCAAACTTTCGCTCAGCTGCTACTCACAGGCAGGCAGGCCAGCAGCGTAGAAACTGGAAACCGGAGTCTAGCGAAGCGCATTGCCATCGATCCCAAGTTCCAGTCCAGACGGTAGGCTACACTTCACTGAAAGTGCTACATAGGCTTAACCACAGGGTCTACACTTCCTCTCTTTCCTCCAAGACAAATGCACAAAAACCTCCGATGATATGTTGCATGGGCTGCCTGAATGCAGTGCCTCCTTGCTGTGAAATCCGAATTTCCAACGCATCATATAGGTACAAGTGGTAAAAGCTGCAGGTGGATACTTCGTATGATGCATTGATGCAGGGTAAGGGAACATAGTTCATCGCTCTGCAACTAGGATAAAGCAGGATATATAGTTCATCTTGCGGGGCAGTAACTAGGCGAAGTCTAAGGAAGAATCTGAACGAGATAGCTCGGTAATACTTTCAGAAACTTGTTCAAACTCAGACATGATACTATGATATATATGAAATGTTCAGCAGTTTGAGGCATGAGAGGTAAAAGCTTCTATGAAATAACTTGTACACTTATCTATATTTCTCAATCCATATCTTTCTATCACCCAAACGATGTTCAGAAAGGAAGGGATTGATTCACCTATCTGTAAGCTTGTGCAGCGAGATCATGAACAGATAGAAACATGACTCGCGGATCTAATATGAAAAGGCAGAGCGCCTGTCAGTTTTGGTCATGAAAAAGGGAGAGAGAGAGAGAGAGAGAGAGAGAGAGAGAGAGAGAGAGAGAGAGAGAGAGAGAGAGAGAGAGAGAGAGAGAGAGAGAGAGAGAGAGAGAGAGAGAGAGAGAGAGAGAGAGAGAGAGAGAGCGGCCGCCGCGTCCGGGGCCACCACGATCAGCGAACTGTTTTTTTTTTTTTGAAAGGATCAGCGAACTGTTGTTAACTTCAAGGGAAAGGTCTGGAACACTGCCGGCCAAATCCAGCATCCTTGTCATCAGCACAGCAACAGCTAGACCCATGAAATGTTCCATCCATGACCCACCAGCATGACCCGCCAAACTTTCGCTCAGCTGCTACTCACAGGCAGGCAGGCCAGCAGCGTAGAAACTGGAAACCGGAGTCTAGCGAAGCGCATTGCCATCGATCCCAAGTTCCAGTCCAGACGGTAGGCTACACTTCACTGAAAGTGCTACATAGGCTTAACCACAGGGTCTACACTTCCTCTCTTTCCTCCAAGACAAATGCACAAAAACCTCCGATGATATGTTGCATGGGCTGCCTGAATGCAGTGCCTCCTTGCTGTGAAATCCGAATTTCCAACGCATCATATAGGTACAAGTGGTAAAAGCTGCAGGTGGATACTTCGTATGATGCATTGATGCAGGGTAAGGGAACATAGTTCATCGCTCTGCAACTAGGATAAAGCAGGATATATAGTTCATCTTGCGGGGCAGTAACTAGGCGAAGTCTAAGGAAGAATCTGAACGAGATAGCTCGGTAATACTTTCAGAAACTTGTTCAAACTCAGACATGATACTATGATATATATGAAATGTTCAGCAGTTTGAGGCATGAGAGGTAAAAGCTTCTATGAAATAACTTGTACACTTATCTATATTTCTCAATCCATATCTTTCTATCACCCAAACGATGTTCAGAAAGGAAGGGATTGATTCACCTATCTGTAAGCTTGTGCAGCGAGATCATGAACAGATAGAAACATGACTCGCGGATCTAATATGAAAAGGCAGAGCGCCTGTCAGTTTTGGTCATGAAAAAGAGAGAGAGAGAGAGAGAGAGAGAGAGAGAGAGAGAGAAAACTCTCTACTTAACCTGAAAACCTGAAATATTCTTCTACGCATTTATCTCCTCATATTGAGGCACCGAAACTGAAAACTACTTGTTAGCATCACAAACGTATGTCCGATCACCTCGGCCCGGAGAGCTCACAGGCTTGCATCTCAACTGAACTGTGCTGATCAGAATCATAATCGATAGCATCCAACGGAAACTCCGGTAAGGGGGGTATGGATTCCTCGACGTTTTTCAAGGCCTCCCATTTCTCTGAAACTCCACCTCCTCCTTTAAGCATCCTAACAACTTCGGACATCCTAGGACGATGGTCAGGGTTGTACATTGTGCAGAGCATCGCTATCTGAACCATCTCCTTCAGTTCAGCACTGTCGTAGTTGTCTCTTAACCTCCTGTCGACAAAAGAGTTCAGCTGATTCTGTTCGAGAAGTTCCTTGGCCTGAAAAAGGATTGACCAATGAAAAAGTATGTGAGAATGGTAATTCATAACAAATTTAAACAAAAAAGCAACAATAACTTGAACAAAAAGAACGCCAGCCTCCAGATTTACCCGGTGCTGAGAGCTCCCGCACTGTGCGGGGTCTGGGAAAAGGGGAGCAATATATTCAGTTACAAAAATATACTTTCTTACAAGAGAAAAAAAGATGACTAGGATTGAACCCGTAAAATGAGACCGTTACTGCTCTCGATGTGGTCCAATAAATATTTGAATACTATATGTTTGAGACACAGCTTGAATGTCGTGTGTATATGCACCAATGAGCCTCTTTTTCAGAAAATTGTGACTTGTGAGATTGACTAGTGGGGCCTGAAAGTGCATCTAGGCCCCTAATCATTTGTTTTGGTTGATTGACGTCAAAACGATCAAAAGGACTAATGTTTGCATTGAGAATATGATGAGCCAGGTCTTACAATGGAGATCAAAAAGATTGGGATGAATGCAAGCTCTCCAAGAATTAAAAAGAAATGGCACGAAGTACTCAATAAAGGAAAATAGCACTATTTGAATTTTATTTGAGTATAGGAATGTCGTACTATCAAGAGGGATGTTAATTACGTGTTTGTAGGTGTCACAAGAGCTCTTGGCTGAATCAAAACTACTTACAAATGCGTTTGAAAAAGTGATGAAAAATCCCCAAACCGAGAACCCCCACCGGACTATCCGGCTATTAGCCGAAGTGTCCGGAAGAAGCCTAATCAGCAAAATCCCAAGTCCTGACCAGACTGTCCGGCTATGAGCCGGAGTGTCCGGTAGGACTCAGCCAGCAGCACAACGGTCAGTTTTTTGGGTGACCCTATATATACCCCTTCACTTCCAACGGTCACCCCTCTAGTCTCCACTCACAACAACACGACCAAAAGCTTTCCCCTTCACTCTCTACTCACTCCTCTCTTAGCCGGACCATCCGGTCGTGCTGATATTTTGATTAAGTCTTAATTCACAGAAATTTCTAGTGTTGCCTATTCACCCCCCCTCTAGGCAACTTTCAGGGCCTAACA
The DNA here is from genome assembly GCA_000970635.1 of Eragrostis tef. Taxonomy (NCBI): domain Eukaryota; kingdom Viridiplantae; phylum Streptophyta; class Magnoliopsida; order Poales; family Poaceae; genus Eragrostis; species Eragrostis tef. Next base: position 50,234 of record LAPY01000486.1, on the reverse strand, counting down.
CATAAGTTGTAGTTTCCTACAATAGAGGACAAAGTTCTTGTAGTTTTCTAAAATTGACATCAGTAATTGTACTTATTTTATACAATGTTAAATAATGTTGCAGTTTTGTGTAATTTACCCTAGAAAGAACTTCTTTTAGTACAATGTTAATAACATTGTAGTTTTGCATAATTAACTCTACAAAGAATAGGTGGTACGCACTACTGGCAAAATAAATGATCGCAAGGAATAAGTACTCTTTTTTTTAATAATGCGAGTGAGACAAATATCTACCAAGTCAAGAATGCCTCCCTCTTCATACTCATTCTCATGTAGCTCCAGCGTCTTTCGACCAGTGACATTCAGCACTGTCGTAGTTGTCTCTTAGCCTCCTGTCGACAAAAGAGCTTAGCTGATTCTGTTCAAGAAGTTCTTTGGCCTGAAAAAGAATTGACCAATGAAAAATTATGTGAGAATGGTAATTCATAACAAATTCAAACAAAAAATTAACAATAACTTCTTTTTTGCGAAAGAGCAACAATAACTTAGCCTCCAGATGTTACTACCGAAGTAGAACTGGAAAAGGGGAGCAATATATTCAGTTACAAAATATACTTTCTTACAAGAGAAAAAAGATGACTGTGATTGAACCCGTAAAATGAGATCATTACTGCTTCTCTCTGTGGTCCAATAAACATTTGAATACTATGTTTGAAACACAGCTTGAATGTCGTTTGTATATGCACCAATCAGCCTCTTTTTCAGAAAATTGTGACTTGTGAGGCTAACTAGTGGGGCCTAATACATAACTTGCAATTTCCTACAATAGAGGACAAAGTTCTTGTAGTTTTCAGAAACTGACATCAATAATTGTACTTCTTTTGTACAATGTTAAATAACATTGCAGTTTTGTATAATTTACTCTATAAAGAACTTCTTTTAATACAATGTTAAATAACGTTGTAGTTTTGCATAATTTACTCTACAAAGAGTAGGTGGTACGTACTACTGGCAAAATAAATGATTGCAAGGAATAAGTACTCTTTTTTTTTAATAATGCGAGTGAGACAAATATCTACCAATTCAAGAATTCCTCCCTCCTCATGCTCATACTCATTCTCATGTAGTTCCAGTGTCTTTCGACCAGTGATTATCTCCATCAGCAGCAGTCCAAAGCCAAATATATCAGTCTTCTCTGATGAGTGACCAACCATCACAGCCTCTGGCGGTATACGCCCAATTGTTCCTCGCACTAGTGTGACAATATGAGACACCCCATGATCCACAAGTTTTGCCAGACCAAAATCTGCGACAACTGCTTCAAGATATTCATCAAGGAGAACGTTAGAAGCTTTTATATCACGATGGATTATCTTCGGATCACATTGTTCATGCAAATAGAGCAGCCCCTGGGCTGTTCCAAGTGCTATCATCTTTCTCCTTGGCCAGTCCAAGGCCGGTTCCCCATCGACTTGTTCTGACAAAGTGATCGAGAAACAATCAGATCTGATTTGCTTATAGAATGAAAAATTTTATATATGGTGTGTCTACCGTGTGCTTAAATAATTGCAAAGAAGGACCTACAGATTTTTTGAACATATATAATTGCAAGGAAGAATCTAATCTGACTGTTGTTCAGTTCAAAATATATCAGCTAGCAAATAAGGTGATTATCAATTTTTTGATAAAAAAATTAGTATAACGTGTACTCCAAAAAATATGATTATAATGAACAAAACTTCTGCTGAGAAATTGAACAGAATGGAGTCATTTTACCATATGTCCAGTGAATGCCAGTGCATCTAGACTTAATTTGTACAAGCTCATGTTGGAATTCTCGGAGCCTTTAAGAACCATGACCATTAATGTAATTATGTAGTTGTATTATGGAATATATTTTTAAACATTTTTCAGAAAATAGAAAATACACTTGCTGGATTACAATTTCAACATACAGATTTAGAGGATGTTTGGTTCCCGCCGCAGTTCGCCTAGCCAAAGTATGGCGACGCCGCAAATAGCGAAGCTACTGCTTAGTTGATGCACACGCTTCGACATCACAAGATTCTCTATTGTTTTCTATTGCAGAATGTGCTGTTTCTCAACACAAACATGGTTTGGTAAAGCTTGGCAGGCAACCAAGCAAACCCTTATAAAAAGATTAGATTATGGAAAGCTTCTGATGACGATATGATTATCAAAAGTACTATTTCTGAAATTTACAAGACATACATAACTTGACAGTACAACCATACAAGGGACAATAGATGAGCATGATGCATGATACTGACCTTGTAATTTAGAAGCAACAGTTCCATTCGGCATATAAGGATACACGAGGATCCTTTCAATATCAGTAGTGCAAAACCCGATAAGCCGAAGGAGATTGCGATGTGCAATCAGGCTTATCACTTCCACTTCTGTGTGAAATTGCTCATCTCCAACATCAGAAACACGACCCTTCAGTCTTTTAACAGCAACAATTGTGCCATCAGGTAAACCGCCCTTGTATACTATTCCAAATGCGCCCTCTCCCAAAATGTTTTCTTGACAGAAGTTACCGGTAGCCTTTTTTATCTCGTCTAACTTGTACTGCTTCAGATGGCCAAGATGACCAACTGGGCCTTTTTGACCTGAGAATGTAATCATGTAAGACCATCTGATAATGATCAGGAATATATCATAACATGAATTGCTACCATAAATAAAAGCATCTACAGTTTAATAAAAAAATAGTCTTGTTAGTGCCAAAACTAAAGGGAAATGTACCATACATGAACTGCTACCATAAACATAGTTGTGAAAATCAGAAACCTAGGTACGACACGTGTTGCTTTAACAGAATTAAGATCATTGAATCATGCTATTGAAATCCCTCTGCTTCCCTCTCGTTTGTGCTCTGTCTGTTCTATCCTCGCCGCTAAGCGACAGTATTTGCGTAGGGTTTTATTCACTCCTAAACTTTCCTAGTCTGGACCACATAAGGCATCGACTGCCACGTCGCCATGTAGTTTTGGAACCACCTTCGATATGATTTGGAAGAAGAGAAACTATGGATTTTAGGGTTGGGAATGCATTGATATTTATAAATAGCTAGTTTAGGTATCAAAAGGATGAAAAATATTAGATATAAAATCAAAATTAGTCCCACAGCCAAAAGCACGTGTCAGTCATAGGGTGGCAGATAATTGAAGGACGATGAAGGAGACTGAATACGCTAATTCCTTTTGTCTCAATATTAAACCTAGTATTTTATTTTGCATGATGCTATGACACTGCCTATCGGAGCCTAGTTTTCTATTTCTTGGGTGGTCAATCATGAAGTCCATTAGCCATTCTCGTACTTCTCATGATACCCGAGATTATGGAGAAGTTGAATTGTCGGGTGTAGTGGGGTCGGTGCTCCTTTAGCTTGCATGATGCTACGCTATTGCATGCCTTCACGGGGTGGGCAATCGTGTAATCCATGACACGTTCGCGTCCTTCTCACAATAGACATATAAAGAAGTTCGACGAACAATTTGACTTAACGATCTTTGCTAAGAGTTTGGCGAAGACCAAGGTACAAAGAAGACAAGGATATATGGGGTGTTACATGATCAATCAAGGGAACCTTTCGACTATGGCCTCGATTGAAACCATTCTTTGATCATCGCCCTCGCCATCTACACGAAAGCCAATCGGGCAGGGCTGGCTGCTCCGTCATGTGAGGCTCCATCGGCGATACCCCTAGATGTTTCACATTCCTATGATACAACACCAAAAGTAAGTATTGTGGCATTGCACATGGGTTTCCAAAAGTGTTGGCTACTCACACATTTGTGAGAGTTACGTCGCTCGCCATGATTGGTATCATTTTTCATTCCCATGCGAATAAAATCTGCATGTTATAGAAGTTTCTTCGGTATATACCATCGACATCCATTTTGTTCGTGAGGTTGTTTCTCTTGGCATGAATGAATTTTGTGTGTCTTCGTCGCATTACTAAATATCATGACCAAGGGCTTGCATTGCCACGCTTCGTAGAACCTTGTTCCTGTCTTTGTGTCTCGGAACCTCACGGAGGGTGTTAGCGACAAAAAAAATTATGCCTTGTGATTAACTCCCTCATTAGTTGTAGATATCTTTTTGCAGTTATCTTCTTGATTGTTGTAAATCATTTTATTTGTAGTCTCAACTGATTTTGGTTTATGCAATCAATTGGTTGGCCCCAACTAATTCTCTTGAAAAAAGTTACTACTATTTTTTATGATTTTTGTTCGCTCCTGTACCCCCGCCCCCCTCCTCCCTCCCGGGTGTGTGTATACATATGTGTTAGTGCTTACTTTAAAAGTTGCTTTTGGTCTGGAGGCTCATCAGTGAAACTTGTGAAATTACTTTCTATCATACTATGGATTTAGAAAATTGGAGGAAGATGGATACAATGTGCATGAAAGTCATGAGCAATAAAGTAACCCATCAAAAAGTCTAAAATGCATAGAACCAACATCTGTCGCTTATTTACTAAGCCCAATACTACCTTTCCTCTAATACCATAGTCCAAATTAAAACAATCCAAACAATGATTGATATCTTTATATGTTTAATCAAGTTTCTATGGAAGTATAAATACAGAAGAAAAAGAATACCGGGATAGCCTAGAGTCATCACTAGAAAAAGAATACTGGGATAGCCCAGAGTCAGTAACACTTATAGCCGATGGAACATCTTCTACAACTGTTGAAGAAAGCCAATCGGGCAGGGCTGGCTGCTCCGTCATGTGAGGCTCCATCGGCGATACCCCTAGATGTTTCACATTCCTATGATACAACACCAAAAGTAAGTATTGTGGCATTGCACATGGGTTTCCAAAAGTGTTGGCTACTCACACATTTGTGAGAGTTACGTCGCTCGCCATGATTGGTATCATTTTTCATTCCCATGCGAATAAAATCTGCATGTTATAGAAGTTTCTTCGGTATATACCATCGACATCCATTTTGTTCGTGAGGTTGTTTCTCTTGGCATGAATGAATTTTGTGTGTCTTCGTCGCATTACTAAATATCATGACCAAGGGCTTGCATTGCCACGCTTCGTAGAACCTTGTTCCTGTCTTTGTGTCTCGGAACCTCACGGAGGGTGTTAGCGACAAAAAAAATTATGCCTTGTGATTAACTCCCTCATTAGTTGTAGATATCTTTTTGCAGTTATCTTCTTGATTGTTGTAAATCATTTTATTTGTAGTCTCAACTGATTTTGGTTTATGCAATCAATTGGTTGGCCCCAACTAATTCTCTTGAAAAAAGTTACTACTATTTTTTATGATTTTTGTTCGCTCCTGTACCCCCGCCCCCCTCCTCCCTCCCGGGTGTGTGTATACATATGTGTTAGTGCTTACTTTAAAAGTTGCTTTTGGTCTGGAGGCTCATCAGTGAAACTTGTGAAATTACTTTCTATCATACTATGGATTTAGAAAATTGGAGGAAGATGGATACAATGTGCATGAAAGTCATGAGCAATAAAGTAACCCATCAAAAAGTCTAAAATGCATAGAACCAACATCTGTCGCTTATTTACTAAGCCCAATACTACCTTTCCTCTAATACCATAGTCCAAATTAAAACAATCCAAACAATGATTGATATCTTTATATGTTTAATCAAGTTTCTATGGAAGTATAAATACAGAAGAAAAAGAATACCGGGATAGCCTAGAGTCATCACTAGAAAAAGAATACTGGGATAGCCCAGAGTCAGTAACACTTATAGCCGATGGAACATCTTCTACAACTGTTGAAGAAATATTATTACCATCTACAACTGCGAAGACCTGCTGAGGTTGGCGCCGGTGATACAGTAACAAGACAGCTCCAGTAATCAAGGCAGTCGCCAAGCAAACAACTGATGTACACAGCAGAATGATATAAACAATATATATGCTTTCGTCTTCGCCATCATCTGAATTAGCTGGAAAAGTAAAATTGATTGTGATTTGCATATCCAGGCAAGACTAGTATGGACGCCCAAATTTCGCAGAATAGCGCGCATTGAAACGTCCCAATTGAAAATGAACAAACCTGCCATTTTTGTAGGGGATAGTATGGGAGGGCGGAGATCAGCCTGCTCCGCTGTCACATTAGTGCAGTTTCCTCCAGAAAGAGGATAGCCTACACCCGGTTCACCTTTTCCACAGTTGACGCCACTTAGCAACGGATTTCCATCAAGGCTGTTCATGTATGATACAACAAGGAAACGAGAAACAAGGCTAGCAATTTTAGTACTAGTTTACTCTAGCGCTCATCCTGACTGAGTCAGGATAGACTATGCAATCAACCGACAAAGGACCATATGAAATGAACTCGAGATCACTTACGTGACAAAACTTGCTTGAAACATTGGCCGCGGGCCGCTCAGATTGTTGAAGGAAAGATCCCTGTGAAATAGGTATTCGAGCTCACATGACACTGTACGTAATAACAGATTGAAAGAACAATCAGTTATCACAAAACAAAGAATGGCTAAAGGAAATACATTCTGAATATCTTGCGAGCAGTGGCGAGTGAATCAGGTATAGGTCCAGACAAGCTGTTATTGTTCAGTGCCCTGGCGAAAAGATAGAAGCACAAGTCAAGAGCATCATGTGACTCGATCATTTGATACTTAAGGGTATATTTGAATGCTGGTAATCAGATAGTTAGAGTAGTCTCACAAATATTGCAGGTGCAACAGACCGCCCAGTGTACTTGGGATGCTTCCATTGAACCGGTTGTTTGACAGGTCCAGCCTCTGCAACAGGTCCATGCCGCCGATGGTCTCAGGGATGGGACCAGAAATTGCGTTGTGGGACAGATACCTGCCAAAATTTTGTAACAAATCAACAGTTGGTGTCCTCAGATCAAGCCATTAGGACACCACAAGCTTCCCACGTACTCCAACTGAGATTGTTCGCGGGACCAACTAATGGCATGTTTGTCATGTGATTCAAAAGGAATTTCTCAGTTTTTTTAAAAAAAAAGAAAAATCGTAAAGGAATTTCTCAGTGAACAGGACAAGGGTCCTCCTGGGTTCCCTTAAATTTACTGCGTTCCAATTGGGGTTACTAGTTAGTAACAGAGAAATTGAACCACTATATAGGTTAGTAAGCCTTACAGAAATCGCAGCGTCGTGAGCCTCCCTATCGCCGGCGACAGCCTGCCGGAGAGGTTCATCTGCTTCAGATTCCTGCGAACAAAAGAAGTAACCGTGCGTGAGTCCAGACACCGATATGATCGGCCACGGTGGCACAGCGCCATGAATGAACAGAACGGGAGAATGAAGAGTGTGTATGTCGTACAGCCCGTGGACTCGGCCGTGGTGGCAGTAGACCGTAGTCCAGTTGCAGGGGTTGTGGCCGGACTTGTCGACGTCCCAGTCGCCGAGGACGTGGCCGGGGTCCCGCAGCGCCGCCTTGACGGCCCTCAGCGCCCTCACTGCAAACGACACCAAGACGGCGACGACGCCGAAGAGTTAGCATGTTCACGATGATCTGAATTTTCCTTCGGCCCTCACTGCGAACCGCACGGCGACGGCGACGCTGTCCGGACAAAGAAAAACGCCGGAATCGAAAACGGCTACGCGGCATCTAGGACGTACCTTCGCGGCTGAAATTCCCTGCGGCGGCGGCGGCGGGCCGGGG
>LAPY01000485.1:182896-202814 GCA_000970635.1 Eragrostis tef | reverse complement strand
TAAGCGATGAGGAGCAAAGAACAAGAAAACCATCCCTATCTTCACCGGCAAGAAACATACAGTTATTACATACCAGCAGAACAAGAAGCCACGACCAATCCCCTGAGGTGCTGCGGCGGCTTCAGGATAAGCACTGCTAACCAGCCTAGAGCCCCTCCGATCAAGAAAGCGAGGCCAATGTTCACCGGCATGAACCACCTAGTTCATGAAACATGCATGGATAAGCCTAAGAAGAAAAAAATGTGAATCAACACATACAGATTCATCAGATCACAAAAGAGGTCGCACCAGGAGATGACGTCCTGCAGCGTGACGGTGGTGGCGAGGCTGGCGAGCATGAGCGCCGGCGTGAAGACAGCGTAGACGACACGGTTGATGTCGGACCGGGCGGTGGCCGTGAGCACGTTGCACCGGGCGGTGGCGAGGTAGGCGCCAGCGACGCCGATGAGCAGTAGCTCGGCCACCGGCATCGACGAGACCACGAGCAGAGACAAGAACCCCATCGCGCACGCGCCGACGACTGATGCCCGGACAGATGGATTGGATACTCACACGCGGAAACAGCCTACCATTTTCTTGTAAGCTGCCTAGTCTCTCGATCTTTCGAATTTGTATGTATATGTAGGACTGGGAGCTAAATAAACAAATAAGGCATGCGATCGAGGCGAGGCATGTGCGCATGTTCTTTTTTCTTTCTTTTCTGCTTTCTCAGATTTGTCCACCTACATGTTGGTTTCATATATGCTACCAGGTACAGTTTCGTGCAGCGTAAGTGATCTTAACAAGAAAATGTCACCGCACACTTTCCATGCGACCAGCATTTTGATTTCATGGTCAATGCTTGAGGCGCATGCAACACGACCTTGTATATGTGGTTGGTGCATTAACGAGTTGTAGAGCTTTATACATATGAGCAAGAGCTTAATGTTTAGCACTGAAATACATTCATTGGATTCTTTCATGTGACTAGTTATGGTTACAATATCTAGTTCCTGATATGCAATATATGGCGATGATAAATAGTTCAATTTAATTACGTTGGAACGACCAGCCAACAACAGATTGAGAGTTGAGGGCGCACCACACAGTTGGCACACACTCATTGGGTCCCCATCCGCCAGGAGAGAAGCCCAGGACGTCTTCATCTCCGGCCAGACGATAAAAAATAAGGTACGTTTGGATCTGGACGCGGCGGCGCGAGCTGGTGGGGGTGCCACGCTAATCCTCCTTATCTTCCTGCCAGCTACATGTGATCCCGGCATCCTGATCCTGGTTCGCTGAGCTGGCATCCAGTCCTTTCACTTGACTGAACATGGGTGGTGACATGAGTTATTCCAAGGTGTACTGCATATAATGATGATTTGCTAAGAAGTCGCTGAACTGCCACGCCTCCACTTGCCGGGCTGCACTCATAACAAATCAAGGAGAAAAACAAAACAACGCACGCACAAAAAGTTCTTCTAACAGAACATTGTATATATGTGGTGGGATGTGGTGTTCTTTGACCCATATATAGCAGAACACGAAGTAGATGAGTAGCTACGACTACGACAAAGAGAGAAGTGAACAACTGACTCAACTGGAGCTAAAACACAAACGTTCTCAATATTTGCTCTCTCTGGGAAGAGTTGGCTTGTGAGGCATCAGGATCACTTTTACAAGAGGGACAGCGCTTTCATGCTCTGATGGCGACGGTCCAACCTTAGTTACTTAGTACCATTCTTCTGCTTGATATCTGACGTGTGTACTGAAGAAGGAAAACGCGCTTCCAGGGAGTAATAGCTGAAAAACCTCAAATTGATCCCTACAAACTCAGACCTTAACCGAGCTTATTTGACGCAGACAGTAAGAACACGCAACATGATGCACGTATTTGTAGGAAGAGGGGAACCAGAGAAGTAATCAGCGTGCATATGTCGATTTGAATATACTGCAATATTTATTCCAGTAAAGCTAAACATGCTTGTCACATGGTCAAAGAAATCATAGTCATTAAAAGCGAATCAATTTGTACTAATAGTAGTTTGGATAGTTGACCTTTTTTCGTTTGGAGGTACTAGCTAGAGTATTGTTTTCGTACATATTTGCTGGGATGCATGCAGTCCCTCTTTTTTGCATACAGAGAACAAGTGTAGTATTTCTTCGAGTGCAGTCATATAATTCAAAACACGTCACTGCAGTGGCCTTTGCTAGGATTATTGTGAGTCGTCCGAATATCTATTATGCAAAATTGTGGCCTTTCTATACCAAGTTCCTTTCTTCAGCAAAAGGGCATATAGGCTAATGGGTAGCGGCGTAGGTAGAGCACCTAGGTAGCATTTTACGGTTAATGTTCTCTTAATGAGAACAAGAAGTTAGATATGTTGGTTGCAGAGTCAAGAGTGGCAATGTGTTATCTTTGTTGCAGTAAAGTTACACTAGGCACAGTTTCCCCTAGCTCCCTCAAAGCATCGACAATTACGTGCAAAAGTTTTTTTTGTTATACTATGATGGGTAGAACATGCAGATTCTTGGGTGAACTGAATATTTCAATCTTCGGTCAATCTGGAAGTCTCTAAACTTTCTTTGAAATCACAGAAACATGGCTGAATGTTGCCCTGTTAGTACAAACTTATACAAAGAACATTGGCTACAAACATTCTTAATTAGCTGTTTTCAGAAACAATATAATTAATTTGGAAAACATATATAGCGATTCAATAGAATCAAGTAAGAAAAGAGGCACAGGTTGACGGAGTGTCAGAACGAAAGATGAGTACATGTGCAGTCAGTACTTGGCCAAGCGTGATACGGGCGGCGATCCATACAGCCGTGGGGTCTCACTTGGCCAAGTCCGTACAGGCGATACGGGCGGCGATCCATGCATGCAGCGGTGGGTTCTCACTTGGCCAAGCGCATCTCGGTGGTGGCGAGATCTCACCTGGCCTTGGGTGTCTCATCGGCGGCAAGACCTCCTCATCGTCTCGCTGCCCGGGCCACACTGGCGGCCGTGGCGCGAGGGCACGGCGTGTAGGCGCTGTGCGGCGGCGGCGTGCGTGCTCATGCTGGCCAATCAAGGCCGTGCTATCCGGATGCACAAGTGCATGGCCACAAGCCGGACACGGCCAAGGCTGATTCAAAGCCACCGTAGCCAACGAATATGGTTGCCGTGGCTGCGGTGAGGCCGGCGATGGAGAGATCCTGGTGTCCTCACTCGTTTGGTTCTCCTTACGCTCCTCGCCGTGCAGACCTGGTCATGGTGGGTCGGCTCTCGGCTGCATGGTGATTCGGGTCCCCCACAAGATTCGGCGGCACCAATGCGATGCAGCCGTCAGGTGCTTGAGTGGCGCAGTTAATCTCAGCTTCACACTGGACATGGTCGGGGGTCAGGTGGAGCCCGATTGTGACTAGTCTCAAAGAAGCATCCCGATGACGGTGGAGAGAGCAATTCTTCCATCTTCACCTACATGAAGGGCGAATGTGCAAGCAGGTAGACTCATCGCAGTCCACCCCACTATTTGGTTACATATGCCAGCCGATAGTCAATTCCCTTCCTATGGCCCTGTTGGGAACAGATTATTTCAGGGGCGCTTCTGTAGGAATCCAGATACTTTGAGAATCAGCTGTGAGTAGAATCTGCTGTGAGGATGAGGAGAATCTGACTGTTTGGCAACTCTGATTATTTCATAGGAATTGTCTGTCTTGTCTGTATAATGACTTATATACCCGTGGAGTTTGTTATGTCTTGTTTGATTGTCCAGAGGACACAAATATTAGTATTCAGTACTCTGTAATTTTTTTTGTTCAATAAATTGTGCATTTAATAAGGGTATTACAGTTTCTCCATCCAAATTATAAATACAAGGATTTTGCTACTACAATCCAACAAAATACTACTCCACGTGTACATTGATAATCATGATAACAAAGCCGCAGCAATAGAATCACGAAATGCACCCATATCCTGGTCATCTACTCCAATGCTTGCATCATCTTGGGCACCTTGTGGGCATGCATTGTCATCATTATGGCACTCTCTCAAAATCTTCATCATATATGGCACTCTCCCTAAAAAAATTGAAGAGCCATACAAGCAACTATGATCTGTGATTGCGTCTCTATGGGATAGCTTGGCATGTTTTGTAAAATGCGCTTCATCTCATCCTCATGCTCAAGTGGTGCTGTTGCAAACATGATACAGCCTGGCAAAGCCTGAGAAAAAATGCACACATTATAATGTACTCTTATGTTAAAAACATGCTGGCAGAAAACATAACATGTGCTACAGAAAAAAAATACTTAGAACTCACCACATTTTGCTCTGCCCACCATTCTTCACTAGCTGAAATGCATCCAGTAACAGGATCTCTTCCCAAGCCAGATGCTCTCATGTTCAGTGTCTTCCATTGTGAATAAATCCTCTTTAAATTGTCCCATCTATTCTTATGTTGCTCACGGGTGTATGGCCTCTTGGTGCGTTCAGTGAACTTTTTAGCAAGATTTGCATATCCTAAAGAATTCAAGGAGTGTTGCGGCCTATTCCCAGCTCTACATTCCTCCACACATATATCTAACCACACCTTGTGCACCCAAGGATCCCACTTTGCAATCATCTTTGCCATCTATGTGCTGCAAAAATGGTGTCGCTGGGTACAAAAATTCGTAGAAGGAGGAAGCGTCGGTATCAAAGTTAATGATGATATCGTCCGCTACTTTCAAACGAAGAAGAGTCTCCGACAAGGGGACCCGATGTCCCCTATCCTGTTCAACATCGTAGCCGACATGTTGGCATTGCTTATTAAGAGAGCAAAAGACGATGGACAAATTACTGGCATCATACTTCACCTTGTAGATGATGGGTTATCTATATTACAATATGCTGATGACACCATCCTGTTCATAGACCATGACATTGAGAAGGCAAAGAATTTAAAATTCCTACTTTCAGCTTTTGAACAATTGTCGGGTTTGAAGATAAATTTCCATAAGAGCGAGCTTTTCTGTTATGGTGAGGCAGCTGCATATGAAGATGACTACATGGAGCTTTTCGGGTGCAATGTGAGAGAATTTTCTTTCCGTTACCTAGGGATCCCTATGCACCATAGAAAACTCTGTAATAGTGACTGGAAAATGATCGAAGAAAGATTTGAAAGGAAATTCAACTGTTGGAAGGCAAAGCATTTGTCTTATGGAGGCCGCTTAACGCTTTTAAACTCAGTTCTAAGCAGCCTTCCTATGTTTATGATGTCCTTCTTTGAGATCCCAAAGGGTGTACTTGCTAAATTAAACTTTTATCGGTCTAGATTCTATTAGCAAGGCGGCAATAATATTAACAAGTACCGCCTTACCAAATGGGATCTGCTATGTCGCCCAAAGGATCAAGATGGCCTTGGAATCATTGATTTAGAGATCTAGAATAAGTGTCTTTTAAGCAAATGGTTATTTAAATTGCTTAATGAAGATGGCATGTGGCAATCTTTAATCCGAAATAAATTTAGGATCAAAGACACTGTCACAGGTGGGGATCAAACCAGGAGACTCTCATTTTTGGAGGGGTCTCTTAAAAGTCAAAGATGAGTTCCTATCTTGTGTGTCTTATAATGTAAAAGACGGCTCTCAAGTTAGATTCTCTGAGGACGCTTGGTGTGGGACAAGGCCATTTAGCGAGTTATTCCCCAATATTTATAATGTCTCTTACGACCATCACGATTCAGTAGCACGGGTTATGGGAGCTGCGCCATATAATCTTTCCTTTAGGCGCTCTTTAGTTGGGGTTAAACTTATTGAGTATAATGATCTGATTGCTAAAATATCAACTGTTCATTTAACTGACGATAGAGATACAGTGTCTTGGAAACTACATAAGACTGTGACATTTACTACTCGGTCTATGTATTTACTCCTAATGAATCATGGTACTCCTTTTCGACACAAGTTAGTTTGGAAGTTGAAACTACCAACAAAGATTAAGATTTTCTTATGGTACATGGTTAAGAGGGTTGTATTAACCAAAGACAACCTAGCAAAAAGAAACTGGTCAGGTAGTCAAAAGTGTCGTTTCTGCAATTGTAATGAAACAGTTCAACACTTATTTTTTGATTGTCACCATGTTAAAACTATTTGGAGGGTAGTTTATACAGCTACATGCATCAACCCACCTAGATCATTAACCCATATTGCAGGGGATTGGCTTGGGGATATTAATTCAAACAAGTAAAAAATTATTCTAGTGGGCTGATGCCTAAATGCTGGGCAATTTGGCGATGTCGAAATGAGCTTTGTTTTGATAATGTAAAATATATATCGTTTATGCAAGCAGTTTTCAGAGGAGCTTACTGGTTGCGGTACTGGGCGCTGCTACAGCCTGAGGAGGTTTGAGACCACATAAGAGGAGTGAGCGCAGCATTAGAAGTAGCTGCGATGGAGCTCTATGCCCCTCATGGTTGGAGATTTAATAATAGACTTGGGCCTCCTTGATTTGGTTTTATTATGTTTAAGCTCCGCTGATCAATTTGGGATTGACATCTTTTTTGTAATAATAATGAAAAACAAAATCTGGGCTGCGTGCTGTGCAGAGGACGGAAACTTGTAAACAGTGTCCATTATCTAAAAAAAATGTGCTACAAACACGCTTGATAAGAAAATGCCATCGGGAAATAAAATTCTCTGGACAAGTATGCAAGGTAGCATGTCTCATTTTTTTAACATATATATGGCAACACATCAGATTAACAGAATGAGACTCGCATTTGTTACGGACAAGCAGCAGGAGCTCTACATTCTAGGATTTGGTGTCTATCTTTGAATAGCACATCTATCAATTTTTATTCCCGAATAAGAGCAGGGTATGCAAGCATGCAGTACCTCAGATTTGGTGAAGAGTGCAGGTCGCGGTTCCGAATCGGCCGTTCCCGACGAACGCTCGTGCGCAGGAGAGGATCCTGAGCCACGAAGGAAGGAAAACGGAGGGAGCTGCTGGAGAAGGAGCAGCAAGGCTCGGATCTACGCCGGAGTGGCCGTCCAGACAAGGGCGCCGCCGCTACTCGGGTTCAAACCCTAATCGCCTGGTGTCGCCATTCTCTGGGCTGCGGCGTGACCAGCAGCTCGTGGGGGGATCGGGAGAGGGGGCGCCCTGGGGCTGGCGTTTGGAGGAGGGGTAAGTCAGTGGCAATTGCGGGTAATTTCGGCCCTAGTAGACGGGGACTTCTGAAACTTAGCTCTTGCGTTGAGGAAAATCGCCTCATCCCTCCATTTCACGTTGCACGCAAGTCACGGCATTGGTTAAATCGCGTTGGTGAGAAGCTGGGTCCGAATCTGACCGTTTGGCGTCGCTCGCTGATTAATTCCAACGAATGCTGGCCAGAATCGGTTCCAAATGGGGGCCTATATACTATAGGGGATCGATCATGGCAGTGTCGGCGATCGTTGATCTGGCGGCAGTGTGAGCGTGGCAGGGTCGGCCGTTGGCACCGATGGCTGACTCCTGGTTATTACTAGTAAAAATGCACGTGTGTCACGCACGTGTCTAAAAATTGTATCAATTGGCAGGACCTGTGCATGTACATCACATACATCTATGTGCACAGATAAAAAGAGTATAGGGCCTAGGGTATTTCCCATCTACACGGAGACATGATTTTTTATAATAAATGTAGATCAAATTCTTCGCAAAGAGTAATTTGCATTCATAGTTTATTAGGGCTAGGAGTATATTTGCATGTAGATAGGGGTTTCTCTTAAATAGTTTGACACCGTAAATGAGGTTTGAACACCGATCTTTAATGAACTATATGTACTTTTATATATATATACTTGGCTTGTAAACACCAACTATTTAAGAGAGGGAAGCATGAGGACTACTTTTGACCATGCATGACCCATTCTAAAATAACCAAACAAATGGTTCCAAATAACTGTCATTTTGCATTTCACTGGCTCAAGTCATAAAGATAAATATGATATAATTCTTGAGAACACATGTTCTGGCCTTTCTGTTCAGGTTTCACACATATCCACATATCTTACATAGTTGTAATTTATGAGCTTTCTGAACATATATGGACATTCCATGTGAATTAACAAAATTTCAGTTGCAATGCTCTATGTGCTACAACTTTTGCACGGACTGCTCCTCTACCTTGGCAGCCACTCCAGCAGTTCCTGCATCTCAGATGAAACAAAAGAACATATAACACCTTACAGTCCATCACCAAGTTATTTGTGTGCTTGTAATTGTTCGAAGCAAACCTAGCAGGCATCTAGATCCCTAAACAGAGGAGGCTTCGGCTCAATATGCAAGGTGGTATTATCCCCTCCAGCATCTTAAGAATCATACAGTGTCGTTCCACACACCAAAAGGTGATATTTACCCACTTGAAATGATTGGGAAAAAAAAGTACAATGCAGCTAATGGTGAAAATCATAGAATATGATATTTGCGAGCTGTAACAATTATGTCAATCTAAAAATCACTGCAAAAAAGGCGGAAAAGCCTATAATGAGCCGCGCCGATGTTTTCGAACTTCTATGGCATCAACAGGAAAGCCATAAGTAGAACATAGAAATTTCTTACTCTTTCATATTATAAGCTACCATCCCCCAACTCATTGTATAGATTCTGCTTCCATGAAGAGTTGCATCACAGAAAACAAAAAACAATTTGGATCACCATGAAGTGATAAGAGAACTTTGTGTACTACAAACAAGATTAGTTAACTCGTCGATAGTAATACCCAATGGCTGCTATATTATGTACATGGGAGTATACTAACAGTGTTTTATTTAAACTATTACCAAGCAAGGATTTTTGAAATAAAGTGATCTTAAGCTGCTGATTTCACTGGCTCAAGTCATAAAGATAAATATTATATAATTCTTGAGAACACATGTTCTGGCCTTTCTGTTCCGGTTTTACACATATCTTACATAGTTGTAATTTATGAGCTTTCTGAACATATATGGACATTCCATGTGAATTAACAAAATTTCAGTTGCAATGCTCTATGTGCTACAACTTTTGCACGGACTGCTCCTCTACCTTGGCAGCCACTCCAGCAGTTCCTGCATCTCAGATGAAACAAAAGAACATATAACACCTTACAGTCCATCACCAAGTTATTTGTGTGCTTGTAATTGTTCGAAGCAAACCTAGCAGGCATCTAGATCCCTAAACAGAGGAGGCTTCGGCTCAATATGCAAGGTGGTATTATCCCCTCCAGCATCTTAAGAATCATACAGTGTCGTTCCACACACCAAAAGGTGATATTTACCCACTTGAAATGATTGGGAAAAAAAAGTACAATGCAGCTAATGGTGAAAATCATAGAATATGATATTTGCGAGCTGTAACAATTATGTCAATCTAAAAATCACTGCAAAAAAGGCGGAAAAGCCTATAATGAGCCGCGCCGATGTTTTCGAACTTCTATGGCATCAACAGGAAAGCCATAAGTAGAACATAGAAATTTCTTACTCTTTCATATTATAAGCTACCATCCCCCAACTCATTGTATAGATTCTGCTTCCATGAAGAGTTGCATCACAGAAAACAAAAAACAATTTGGATCACCATGAAGTGATAAGAGAACTTTGTGTACTACAAACAAGATTAGTTAACTCGTCGATAGTAATACCCAATGGCTGCTATATTATGTACATGGGAGTATACTAACAGTGTTTTATTTAAAGTATTACCAAGCAAGGATTTTTGAAATAAAGTGATCTTAAGCTGCTGATATTAAACAGCATGAAAATCAAGTTCAAACTTGGCTCATTTTGATCATATATCAAGCTCGAGCCACAACTCAAGCATCTTCTGCCACATTTTTTAAATGTTATCAAGTTTAGAAGTTTAGCAACAATAATACAAGTTAGTATTGTTCCATTATGGACTACAAAAGATAAGCATTCACTGGTATAAGATTGCCAAAGGCCAAAAAGAAAATATAAGAAACATATTTCTAGCTCAGAATGGCCAACACTACTGTTCATTTTAATTGACAAGAAATTGATAGCTTTTACATCCTTTTTTTTTGTTTGTTTTGCATAGAACCATACATGTACCAAGATAAAAGAGTGGAAAGTTAAGGCTAGTCAGATCATATTGAAGTTCCTAACGGGATAATCAGAAGTGATAGGAAGTAAAAAGTTATTGTTACCTGCTCTGCAAGTTTAGAATTATGCATTCCCAAATATTGCATGCCCATGTATAACGTTTGCCAGATGACATCTGAAATGGAAAATATTAATAGATGTTATGCCACAACAGAACTATGATGAACAGCTTATCATGCTTCCAAAAGAAGAGGCACTATATCACAATGGATAGTCAAAAACATCTCAAAATAGTTCTAGAATGAAGTTCAATAACAATTTGCAGCCGAATAATCAAACTTCCAATGTCTCAAAGCAAATTGAGGAATAGTAGGTTGATATCAAGAATCACTGTAGTTCTAGAAGAACAAAGGAAATGGATTACTCACCCGTGAAATAATAACCGAACTGCTGTCCAAAACACAGCCATTGCTTGGTCACCCTCATCTTGAGCAGCATAAGCAATGCCTGTACCAACCCAAGCAGGAGGAATCGATCCATCTAACCCTGTAGCTTTGCTAATAGGAAACATATTAGTGTACAGTAAAGTATTATAAATGCTCAAAGCTAAACTGAGAAGCATTAACAAAACTACTTCCGCTGATGTAAACAAATAAATATAAAATAAATGCAGTAACTTTCAAGGGGGCAAAAAGGAGAAGTTCCAGTAACAAACAATAGTGAGCAGACCTAAAATAATAAATAGCTTGAGATGGGTCCAAATTCTAAGAAGCTACAGGGAATTTGAGTCCATGTCCATATTATGTCTAAGATGGGTCCAGATTCTCTAATGCGCATATCATATCCAGGCATCCAGCCAGTAGAAAGAACAAAAAAGAAAGTAGCAAATGAAATAAATGAATAAAGGGATGGTCCAAATTAAGTTAAAAAAGGAAAAATGACTGTTCTATCAGCTCTATAATTAACAATGACATTCAGAAGTACCTCTATCCTCGATGGACTTGAAACCTCAAAGGAAGCAGCTGCGCTGAATAAAAATGAAACAAATGGAGTTGAAAGGTTTGATGCATTGACAATGGTCATGCTTTTCAAGTCAATTTCCTGAGATATCTGATTTATTTTGACAAAAGATGTTGCCCCAGCAGCGCTCAGACTATGTTGTATATCTGCAAGTCAAAAGATCACAATACTGTCATTATATGTCGAGAGGTTGATCGTATGAAGACAAGTTCATAAAACGTAGTGCTAAGAAATGGAATAGTTCTGGGCAAAAAATATTATATTGCAACAACAGTTCTGATCCAAACCTCAGGAAAGAGTTCTGAGCAGAAAACGTTATATGATAGGAATCATTGGATCAGGGCAGAGGGAGAGACAGTAGTAGCAGTAGTAATTACAGTAACTCCAATCAAATCACTCAAACCTACATCAGCTTAGGCGAGCCATAACTTACTACTCAAATAAGTGAAACGGCCCTAGTAGACGGGAACTTCTGAAACTTAGCGCTTGCGTTGAGGAAAATCGCCTCATCTCTCGATTCCGCGTTGCAGGCAAGTCGCGGCGTTGGTTAGAATCGCGTTGGTGAGAAGCTGGGTCCGAATCTGACCGTTTGGCGTCGCTCGCTGATTAATTCCAACGAATGCTGGCCAGAATCGGTTCCAATCGGGGCCTATATACTCTGGGGGATCGGTCATGGCAGTGTCGGTGATCGTTGATCTGGCGGCAGTGTGAGCGTGGCAGGGTCGGCCGTTGGCACCGATGGCTAACTCCCCTCCTATACTATGATATTGGTTATTACACTACAAGATTTCCTAGTATAAATTGAATCTTTTTAGAAGTGGCCAACAATTTTAAAAATCTAGAGTATTTTTCTTTGAGTCGCCAACAGTTTTCCTAGTATAAATTGTATCTTTCCTGACAGTTTTAGTAATTTACCAGTAAACTCATTTCCAACAGTTTTAGAAGATATATGTATCAAAATAACCATAAACTGTTGGCCATTACAAGAAAACGGCTGGAAAAGATTAGAAATGTTGTAGTGTTAAGGCATGGTAACATGTGGCGTTCATTCTCCAGCGATTGTTAATGTCACAGCACTGCCTAGCTTAACTGGCGTTGGGGGCCGATTCCTCTTTACCCTTGGGAATAGGTTACAATGTGGCGCCAGGCCATGTAGCAGGGATCAACGTTAATGGCACCATGGTGAAATCATCGTCTTCGTGTATTGGATCAGAAGCTTTGTGAATCTGAGTGACAACCTAAATCTGAGAATTCGGATGGACGTCAGACAAACCTCCGTAGAGACGTTGTCTAAGAGATTATCCTCACATTCCAAGGATAGTCTTTTGACCATGTTCCTCGGTTATTGCTAGTATTCTCAACGGCCTTGTCACCGTAGATGTTCAATTAAACAATAAAAATTCAATGTGGAGATGCTCTTTTTTTTAAAAAAATTTCATCAGTGCCGCAATTCTGCATTCTTGACGTTGACTGGTATCGGTGGTTACATTTAGATGTAACTTGCCCGACGAGAAAGCAAAGCTGGCCGCTGGGAGTAATGCAATATTCCCATTATCTAAAGAGTTATATAGTTTACACATATGTAAATTATGTGGTACAAAATATTGATCATGATGAATCTAAAAATATAAACCACGTGTTGTTCAATGACACAAATTAATAGAAATTTTTGGTCAAAGATACGAATGTTTGACATTGACGAAACCCCAATCTGCAATGATTTCGGACTATTGGAGGGAGTATACTTCTTATGCATCTGAAAATCTCATTGTAATAATTAATATGTAGGTCTCTTTCGTGTTTGTGAAACTCAAAACCAACACAATGAAAACAGTGCCATCCCAAATCTCATGCTGAGCTGGCATTCAGTCCTTGTAACTGACATGGGAGGTGAACATGATAAGCTAAGCAGTTGTTGACTGTCACCTCCCCTTGTACAAGCGGCACTCATAATAAATGGAAGACCGGGCACAATCAGGCATGCATTGTCCCATCAGGCACAATATATGTGGTGGGGATGTGGTGTTCATTGAACCATATATAGCAGTAGACAAATTAAGCTGGTGAGAAGCTGCGGCATAGAGAGAAGTGAACAATTGGTTCATAGGGATGAAAACTGAAATGCTGTCACAGCTTGTGCTTTCTTTCTCTCCGAGAGGAAGTCACCGGACAAAATGGACCTATAGTTGTATGAGGCATCGGGACCATTTCGGCAAGAGAGAGAATTGTACCCAGCTCAAATTGAAAGTCTCATGGACATACTGAAAAACAACACACTGAAGAGGTTTGCATCTAATGTTATATCAAAGTGGTCCACTCAAACTCAATCGTGATCAGAGTTTGTTTCTCACAGACAGTGTGCCTTAGAACATGCCACTAGTTGAAAGTATTTGCCCGAAGAGAGAACCAGATGTGTTTGGGATTCGCCTATGGGAAATCGCCCCCGGCCGTTTGAAAGTCCCATAGGCTCTCAAGCGGCATGTTGTCAAATGCCCATATCACAGATTTGAGGTTCACCTGTCTCATTTGGCATGTTCTTAGTTTTGAATTCGTGGTAATAAGGTCACGGGTTCTCAGCTAATACTAACCAACTTGTTAGTTATATGACTCGTTGTTGAAGTTAAGAGCTCGTGGCAGGTGTAGAATCAATGAGAAGGTCGCAAGATCATGAGACGTACG
This sequence comes from Eragrostis tef, assembly GCA_000970635.1. NCBI lineage: Eukaryota > Viridiplantae > Streptophyta > Magnoliopsida > Poales > Poaceae > Eragrostis > Eragrostis tef. Next base: position 189,083 of record LAPY01000485.1, on the reverse strand, counting down.
ATTCTCGGGGTGCGTGTACATAATCTTCGTCCTCTTCTCATCCCTAATTCATGATGGTAAAAATGAAGATCCAAGCAAGGAGCTTCGATCTGGAAAGCCATGAAGGATGGAACGCCCAAAGCTTCTCTCCGACCTTTGTATGAGAAGAGGAGAAAGGCACCGAGCTATGAGTCTAGGACAACCGAGAATCTGGTGTAGAAGGGTAGGATTGTATGATGGATGATTGTATTGCTGAGCCTCATGGGCGGATTATATAGAAGTAGATGGCTTGGAGGGCAAGAAACCTTCGGTAAAGATAAGGCAAGCCGGGATTACACTATCCTAATCTACCATATCTGGAGGATATACCAATATACTCTAACATCCCTCCGCAGTCGCAATGGGAGCTGTGCAGATGTTGTGACTGGAGAGCTCAAGCAAGATGGTAGCCCTTTGTGCCGATGTCGAGATAGCCGAGACGAAGACATGTAGTCGTGATTGATGATGTCGTGCTTGAAGTAGCCGTGGTCGATGAAGTTGTCGAGTAGCCGATGGAGATGAACCACACATAGTGCCGCTGGCGCGCTGAGGGGCGCCATTTTGTGTGGCGCATAGGAGAAGACGCTATAGACCAAGCCGAGGCGACTACCGGGTTTGCCAGACCCGGCAGCGCGTCGGGGACGAAGGCACGCACGGTGTTGCCAATACCGGCGCACAAGGTTGAGGGCCAACCATGTCGTAGCATCTAGAGAAGAGATCAACAGAGGAGGTCTCGACGGCGGTCACGGTGCACAGAACGGCGAGGGAGAAGATGTCGAAGCAGCTCGCAGTGGTCGAGGTAGATGAAGTAGACTGGGAGGCGACGATGCTGGCAACGAGGTTGAGCTGGACGAAGTGTAGAGGTGGAGCCGCTAGTGTGCTTGGCGTAGTGGTCGCGGCGGCGGTGGTTGAATAAGGCGGCGAAGAACTCGAACAGATTGATGTAGACCTTGTGCATGAAGGGCACAACGACGTAGTCGACAGCGATGAAGATGCAGCGACGAATATCACGGGCGGCGACGTTGTGGCGCAATAAACAACACAACCGATTCAATAGCAGCCTTCGTAGTCGGTGATGAAGTGCGCACTCTCAGGACACCCGTCCCAAAAGCGAACGCGCCACGCCGATGCACTAATCGGGTGATCAGTCCGAGGGTGCAGCCATGGCGGTGGAGAAGTCGGAGACGGCTGGCGCGAAGACGATGTGTTGGAGCAGCCTGGCGGCGGCGCGGTAGGGGCGCCCCTACGCGCACCGCGCGCCAGGGCGAGCCACAAGGCGACGAAGAGGAGTGGCCGGCGACGATGTTGATGTGGAGGCGCGGGGAGTCGACGAGCGGTGGGCGACGCAATCTCGATCAGTGATCGAGTAAAAATCAGAGAAACCAAAAAAATAATCAAACCAAATAACAGCAGGACATCTTTTCGTGTAGATCCTTGGGTGCCCGCAGCCTTCCTCCATGATATCCTCTATCCTCATCTCATTGCCGCGGGGAAACGAGACAAGAGACGAGAGAACCAGCAGCGTCCAGCTTCGGAAGCCGGAGGCGCTTCTGATCCGGGCGATGTGATGCCCGCTCCTGGCAGCGGGACATCGCGTCCACCCCTGGAGCTGGCGATGGTGGAAGTGGGGCCTCCATGGGCGACGAGGAGGAGGGAGCAGAGCACGACGGCAGTGAAGAAAGGGGCCTCCGAGGCGAGTCGTCACGAGGCCTATGATGACGAGGGCAGGTCGCGGTGGCAGCAACGTCGGAGAAGAGGCAGTACGCGACGACGGAGAGGGTCGGCGCAGTGCGTCGAGCCGCCGAGGTCGAGGAAGAAGAGTGCGGAGGACGAGCGGAATCCGGATGGCAACACCCAAGGTCTTCACGATCTGATGCTGCTCGACGAGGGCGGCGAGGCGACGCGATTGCCTGCCGCCTGAATTTGTTGGGCGCGGCCCCCGGCGGAGATCGACATGGTGATCTCCTCGGAGGCGCGCTAGGCTGTCGTGGAGGCGGCGCGCTGGACTGGCGCCGTGGAGAACAGGGGCGGCGGCGGCGGCGCGAGTGGAGGAGCGCCGACGGCGCTAGGGTTGGGAGCACAGCGGAAAAAAAAATAGGATCGAGTTTTGGCTCTATAACATGTAGAAGGGTAGGATTATATGATGGATGGTTGTATTGCTGAGCCTCATGGGCGGATTATATAGGAGTACATGGCTTAGAGGGCAAGAAGCTTCCGGTAAAGATAAGGCAAGCCTGGATTAAATGATCCTAACCTACCATACTTAGAGATATTTCAATATACTCTAACATCTGGAGGTTGTCAGTCCCAAGGTCCAGAATCTGTGGACTGAGAACTAGTATCAAGGGCCCCAATGTCAGTGACGAAGGCTTGTAAAGGGTAGGTCGTGAGTTGATTGTTGGACCGTAATACCCTTAGGACATAATTGTACAATATATACTAAATACAATTAGTTGGTAATTGAGAGTATTATGGTCGATTGTAAAGTAAATGACCCATCACGTACCATAAATACTTCCTCTCTATCACTGCAAAGGGGAGGATCACATGTGCAATTATTAATGGAAATCTCCTGCCATTAGTGATTCTTAGTGTTTTGTTATTTTGTTATCAATTCCATGTTTTCATTTTTGTCTGGTTTTTTGTTCTCTACCTATAACCCAACAAGATGAGAAATTTGCATGCATGTGCGGACTTGAAAATTCGGCAATATTCATATAAAGGTGGACTGGCTTGCCAAATCATTTCAGGACCTGAAATTCTCTACTTATTAAAGGCAAATAAAGAGAGGTCACTAAGAGTACTTTTCTTATTGAACTTCTTTGGTACATATTTGCTGGGATGTGGTCCCTCTCTTTTCTCATACAAAGCTCAAGTGCGTCTAGCAGTAAGAATGATACCCTTACTAGTTTCCAATTAGTTCAAATGAGCGCAGTCGACAATGATATTTCAAGCTAGCGTAGCACGTCCATTTCTCCAAAAGTAGTCACGTAGTTGCTGGGCACGAGGGGCGGGGTGTTGTGTCCGAAGACCACAATAAGCGGCCCGACGGTGGGAGTAGAGATGGCAACGGGCATTTTGCCCGCGGATAGTAGCAAGGCATGCCCGTTCCTGCGGGCGAAACCCCGTGCCCGGGCGAGACATACTTGCACTGGGATTTGGAGAGCCGATTGAGCGACCTCACTGTTGCCTAATCCAGACAACGGGGCGGGAGGAAAAAGAAAAGAAGGATGGAGGCGGCTGTTGCAATGGGCACGGAAAAACGAGTGACCTAGCTTGCCGGATGGGTGTGAATATTATATTGCAACCTTTCATTGGTCCCACATGTCATCGGGCAAGCGGATATGCGGATACAGGCATGGCTTTTTGTTGCCTGTTATGAGATGTCCGTTGGGTCCGAGTTCACGCCCGTATCCATGCCTGCGGACAGAGACGCGCGTCCGCATCCACGCGGGCAAAGTGCGCCTGTTGCCATCTTTACGTGGGAGGCCCAGGGCCATTGCTCAACACAACATTTGGTCGAGGAAAGTGCGTGGCCTCAATTTTATAGAAGCCAGTTTACCGTTTTTGACCTACGTAAAGGTAGCAGATGAGGCTGCTATATATGAAATGGTTAGAAGTAAGCGTTGAGAGCATACCAAGCCATCATTAAATCCATCAAATATCTAAGGTTGTAGGCTAATGTGGGATTTGGCGAAGATCGCATCCACATCTCTTGCCATGATGTATGGGAACCTGGCTTGCTATCTTTATGTTATGAATATGAATTGTGTGTTGATAATGGCCTCCATAGGGGGCAATATATATGAGTTACATGACTCAATACTAGATTAGGACAAGGACTCCACAATAGAGTCCTATACGACTACTACACCCTTAACATGCAAGGCATATACAATAGCGTTACACTAGAAAAAGAGCGCGCTATTAGCGCGCCGCTAGTTGGATTTAGCTGGTTGTAACCCGTTGACACCGAGATCATGGTCTCAAAGTGGCTTGAGTGCCGGGCCTGTAACCAAATTGTAATCTAATTGTGATCCTGTTCTTTTAGGATGTGCAGTACTCAAAACAGATTTTGCATGAAAACATGTCTCGTGGTATTTTTCCTTGTTGCCATTGTTTGTTGAATTAGCCAAAAAGAATAGACAAATCATTTTAGCGTGATTGCTAGTACTTGAAATCAAAATCTTTACTCTATTTCAAATATTACTCACATTATAAAAGTTCATTGTATAACTTACTGCATGCCTACATCTAAGGAGCACCCGAACTATTTAAGTTATTTTTAACTATTTTTTAGGGAAAATTGCAATAGTGTATTATTTTCTAACTGGCCAGGTCTAAAGAAAGCACATAGCCAAATGTTACAAAAGATTATGCAATTCATGTTTCAGAGCAGGCCGACCATTCAGTTTCAAATAAGCAGCACAGTAACTTGTAAAGCTGCACATGCCCTTAAGCCTTTTTACCTTAATCTGTAAAATAAATGCTTCAAAATATCAGTTGTTAGTACAATGCTAATAGTTACGCACATTGCAAGTCTATTCTAGCATTTCAGGAAATACTTCATGATGTACAAAAAATGTTATATGTTGCTACAATCCTGAGTCTCACACACAGTATCAATTTTAACTATTTGCAAATACAGAATGGAAATTCAAAATAGGGAACATTATCATGTGAAAAAAAGTTTGAAAAAGGTTTATCAGTTTGCCTGGCTGAATTATCTCTGGAGCAAGTGTGAACCATTGTTGAGCATTAAAATGACAGGGCTTACCCATGCTATCCAAACACTACAAATTTTCACTTGTGGGCTCCTTAAATACTAAAAAGCCAGCATGTATACCTTTCTCGCGTTGTGACTACAGTTTACAAACTATGTAGTCACCGGTACCTGCACACTTCTAGGGAGAAATGTCAGCATCGCCTATTTGTCTAGTTTCTATTAGATCATACTGTTGAATCGTTGTTGCCACTGGAAATAGAAAAAGTTATATTAGTAATCCCATTTCATTCCGAAATTGTGAACAAAAAGAGCTAATGCAGTAGCATGTCTTGGAAGCAATGAGTGGTTTTATGTATGTAAGCTACCTGCTTACAATAAAGATACACGAAGTATACTTCTTATGTACATGCAATACCAATATTGATAAAGCCTTGAAAAGGCATGACAAACCTTTGCAATTAGGAGTTAAGGAATCCAAAAGAGATGAAAATGTAATGCCAAAACATTGGTAGAACTGCTAAAAAGAAAAATTCTCAGATGTAATAGATCAATTGTTGGAATGCATATAGCAATACTTGCGTGAAGCTTTGACAAACAATCAAATGTATTTCACCTATAAAATAAACTAAAGAGAGAAGAAGCTGTTGCCCAAACCGCATCATAACAGAACCTACCAGACTGTATCAAGGTGTCATCTCGTATTGCCTAGCAGTTAGGCATTATATTTGTTTTTTTTAATAAGCAATCCCGTCCAAAATCAATGTGGTCGTTGCTTTGCTAATACGGTGTTCATGCAGATGAAGCAGTGGTGAATAAAATCAGACCATTGTGTCAAGAGAATTGTATAAAGTATCTCAAGCAGCTCTAATTGGCCATTTCGTCGAGCATCTACAGAGCAAGAGCCATTGCAGGTTGTGTGGAGCAGAGGCTCCATTTTTGGTTGATACGGAAAGAACTCAGAGCAGCAAAATTGTTTGGGGCAGCTAATTCATGAAGTACAAAGAAATTGGCAACAAGGTATGTCTTCTAGCTACCTGAATGTTGCAGAGGAACACAAGCGAAGAGCTATATGTCATGCCGCTGCTGTACGCAACCAGACGCCCTCCTTACGTCATGAATGCTACAAAATCATATTGAGCGACGCGCCTGCCATTCTCGAGCCACTGAGCTATTTCTGGGCCAGCACCGGAGGACTCTCGCCGTGAAACTGACGTCGGCTTCTCGTTCGCTTCTGGCCAGAGTTGATACTGGGCATTGCGCAACGACCGACGGCGGCGGGGGGAGCGCGGCCCGACAGATGAGACGTGTGCGGCAGCAGCTAGCTGAGCACAGCGAACGGCCGCCTGGGTGTGACCGTGGTGCGACGGCGAGCGGGTGGTGGACGGTGCTTGAAGGCGACGGCCTGCGCGCGAGCGCATCACGGCGGGCAGGGGCAGGGGCGGG
>LAPY01000485.1:161697-172941 GCA_000970635.1 Eragrostis tef | reverse complement strand
CCGACCAGCCGATCGGCTCGCGCCGGCGGAGCTCGTTGTCTGTCTGGTTGGAGATCACTACTCGCCCGACCGCGTTCACTTTGAGATACCGTGCTTCACAAGCGCCACCTCAATGGATTTGAGCCTCTGGAGGCTCGACTTCACCCTGGCGCCGGCCGGCGAGTTCGCCTCTCTCGAGCAGTTGACTCTCACGCTCAGCTTCTGCGTTGTCGACCTCGGTGTTCTCCTCTCTCGCTGCCCACGGCTCCGCAAGTTCAACATGAATATCGGCATTTTCAGGAGAGTCGACCCGGTCGTGATCGACTCCAAGTCGTTGGAGGAACTCACGTTTTCCATGTACACTAATGGGCCTGCTGATGTTGTCATCGTGACTCCAGAACTGAAGAAGTCCAATTTAGAATTTCATATGTCCGACGACCTCACATTGTCACACTCGGCGCCCAAGTTGGAGTTTCTCTTCGAGCACACTTGGAAACACCCCAAGGTTGGGTTCGGCGGCAACAAGTGGCGCCTCTGGACCTTGAGGATGGGAACACAGTGGAGCGAAAGGAATGGGGGTCACGCTGGTGTCCGCGTCCACGTCCTATCCCTGTGGATAGGCCCCAACAATGTGCGGCTCACTCGTGCACCATTAATTTCCTTGCTTTAACAGCTTAATTAACATTCTATCAGTTTCATCCTATACATGTTAAACTAATTGTTTTGCAGGATCGTTTCATCGCAAACCGGAGCTTTGCACAGGAAATAGCAGACCTTCCGGTGACCAGCTTCTCTGTCTTGGAGTTGTATCTCAGGCCTGAAGGGCATGTTTTTGGAGCTCTTGTGCTGCAACTGCTCCGAATTCGAAGTTCCATACAAAGGCTTACGCTGGTCCTTTTTAAAAAAAGGGTAATCCTCAACCTTTTCAGGTTCCTCTGCACATTTCTTATGTTCGCATCCCTGAAATATAACATGCTTTAATACTTTCTATAGTTCCCACAGTGCTCAGAGAACTGTGACTGCGATCAAGATAGGAATTGGAGGAACCAACATATCTCGTTGCCTCATCTCGAAGATGTGGAAATTCAAGGTTTCTGTGCTGCTGATCATGAGGTGGATTTTCTTGAGCTTGTATTCAGATCGGCTCCAAATCTGAAGAGAATGAATGTTAAACTTTCTGAAGAGGTTTCACCAAGTGACGGAGGATGCCAGAAACTTTGCAGCATCTTCGAGGCAAACGCTACCGTGAAATGCAATGTTTATGTCAAATCTGGTGATCTGATTTCATTTGCATAAAATGCAACCAAGATGAATATTGATTGCAGTATTATGGCTATGATTTGTCTGTTTGACATATTGAATTTGCTTAAGCTTCTAGAGTTGTGGCAAGTGGGTTTAGCAGAGATGATTACCATATATGTACCTATAACTGCAAGTGTGTTACCTGTCGGACACTTATTTAAAGTTGATTTCGCTGCTATCGTGTTCTAGAAAATAACTTTATTGAGCTGAATCATTATGCAAAACATAGTCATTTGTTAATCTTAATTTGTGATCGTGTATGCTATAGACCATTAACCATTATCCGGGACATTAGCTTTGAAATGTAATATTCCTATCATATTGTCTCATCATCGTGTTATTTAAAAGGTTGCAGCATTCTGATTTGCACACTGTGGACTTGGTGTAGAAATAGTTGCTTTGAAATGTAGAAATAGTTGCTCCTTGACACATCTGCATCTACTATAATTGGCAGTGCTTCCATCGTTTGACCCTCTTTTTATATGTATTAGTTGCTTTTCCAAGAGTTCATCAAGTTTTTGTCCACGTGTTCAAACATGTGCGCATCTGGATAATTCACGAAGTTTAATCATCTGGCAATATATTCAACATTCTTTGAAGGTTGTTTACTGTTCCATTTTGATAGTTAAATGGATGATTGTAAATATGGGACGTAGGATTTTTTTTTTGTATATCCTTACCATGGATGTTAGTGTTTAATCTTGAGTTAAAAGTATTTATTTGTTTGTCCTCAATTAATATTTTAGATATTCCTAGCAGCCTTTAGACATGCCAGAACATAGTTTTTAGTTTTTAGAAAAATTAGGTGTCGTGACTTTTTTTTAGGTAAATAAAAGGAACCTTCTATCTCAAGGTGAAAAAAATGTTCTTGCATGAAAAACACTTGAGTGAAATAATACATACGGGCTTTTAAACAACACATGCCCAATTCTTGATGATATGACACTAATTGAAAATATTAGTACCCCGCATATGAGAACTAAAATTAGTTGAAATGAATAAATACGTTTGGCATGGTGGTTTAATGCTTTCATTCAAAAAATAAGTGATAACAAATATGGAAAAAAATAAAAGAAAGGATAAGGCATACTAACGTCCATACGGTGAGGAGACAAAGCATTCTGGTTAGATTTATTTTTTTAAGAATAAAGTGCACTTTGGTCCTTCAAAGTTGGGCCCAAGTTCGAATAACCCCTTCAACTAACCTTTGGTTCATTTTGCCACCTTCATTCGCTAAACCAGATCAATTTACACCTTTAATCAGTTTTTAAATCCCGTTTTGCTGACGTGGACCAGGATTAAGCTAGGATTACATTTTTTTCTCGCCACGTGTAACATCCAACGTGGCAAAGAAAGATTTGAAGGAGATTACATGACACACTAACACTTATTACATGAAAGAAAATTACATCCAAAATCTAACTCTTTAAATTCATCCTCCAAGAGAGTCTTGTCGCAAACAAGGAATATACTAATGCACAATGCATGGTTCGCTACAGCAGGGTAAAGAAAATTTCAAACGCACGGTGTCTGGGTCCTCATTTTCCATACATTTGGCACTACTCAATCCTTGTACTGTCTGATATCTTCAATCCACGGGTGAGCTGACACGACTCGAGTCATGTACGAGGACCATCCCATGAAGCACGAGCTCCCCCGTGCCACGGCAGCAGATCCCTGGAAGCCTCGCTCAGCCACAAGTTTTCAGTAGGCCCGGCGCACTCACAGGCTCTTCTTCTCCCGTGAACCTGATCGCGAGTGGTGCGCTGACATAACGGGGTACAAGCAGACAAGGGACCTTCACGGGCTGCCGGACTACTCATGTCTGGGTGGGGAGGAACTTCAGTTTGCTTGCCGAATCCTTGATTTTCTTGATATTGCAGCTTGGTACATTCCTTTGTCAGCCGCAATGGCAATAGTATCTCTTCTTTCCTGCGACTTCTGCATCAGCATATCTGATCACCACTGCACAACTGCTAATGTACCTAACTAAGATCATCAATGTCGATATATATTTGTAAATGATGTAGTATTGTTATATGTAGATACATATGTTCCTATATACCGCAAAGAAACCCAGACAGAACAATTGCTCCATGTAATTCTAGCTATTCTGTCATCTCAGCCTACTCCAGTTATCCTAACCGTTGCCTTATTTGCAATACCACGCATATATTCCTGCTAGGTGCACATGTCTCCATACAATCTCTAGCAAAATGTAGCGATGATTCTAGAAAGCTCTCATAATTTCAGTTTCCTAAGAATAAATTAATTCGACAGTTGTTTTACATGCAAGGCGAGACCTATTTGGATGGATGATGAGTATCAAGGACATGTGAGGCATATAGAATCGATCAGGACATCCTGTCGCAACCTTTTGGCGCAAAATGTGAAATCTGGTCGTGCAAAGGCTGTTCGAGAACATGTAAACACGCCAAAGACAGACTTTGTTGTTAAACAGGTCAGCGTAATTGATACAGGCCAAACATAAGAAACGACGCTCGCAACCGCACCAACCCAAGGACCCCTCCTTGAAATCACAATGTTCCATGCATCGAAGCTAAAATTTCACCAAATCCCGCAGTATAAAAACCGGACCGGAGCCATCTCAAGCGACCATCTCAGCCACAACAATCATTCCAAAGTCCAAAACCATCCACACCAATCCCTCACTTAGCAGCCAGCTCGCGAGTGGCCGCCAACAGGTCGCCGGCGCTGGCTGCCGCCGCCGTCCTGCTCGCGGTGGCGCTGCTCGTGGCCGCGGCGCCGCCCGCGGAGGCGGTGTGCAACATGAGCAACGAGCAGTTCATGTCGTGCCAGCCCGCAGCGGCCAAGACGACGGACCCGGCGACGAAGCCGACGGACGCGTGCTGCAAGGCGCTGCAAGGCGCGGACCTGAACTGCCTGTGCGCCTACAAGAACTCGCCGTGGATGAGCGTCTACAACATCGACCCCACGCGCGCCATGGAGCTGCCGGCCAAGTGCGGCCTCGCCACGCCGCCCAACTGCTAGATCCATAAATATGCTGCCGTCGATCGATCGACGCTGCTGATCTTGTCATGTACGATCTTGTTGTGGCACGTTGCTCCGGGTGTCCGATCGATCTTGTCATGTATTATACGTTCTTGTCGTGTGCCCGTGTTTGTGTGTGTCGGTTGTGTCGTGTACCTGTGGTTTGGACCTGCATGGGAGCATCATGCATGTGTGACTTGTGTCATCATGTAATTGTGTGAGACGGGCGTGTTGCTTTGTGTGCCATATCTAATATAATCGTGTGGTGTGGTTCTGATCATAAATATTTCTTCTTTCAGCGGTGAGTCTTAACCCGTGTGTATACCGGCCTGCTTCTATAATCCCCCTCTGTTTTTCTTTCTTTCAGTTTGTTAGTTGAGTTGTGAACTAACCAACGTCAACAATCACAAAGGGAGTACATATTAATGTTGTCCCTGATAAATTGATAATGGGGGCTTAATTACTTTCTTTTGCAAGGCTTAATTACTAGATGTTGGCATCGTTTGTGTACGGTCACTGCTGATGGATGGTGTCCACCACTTGCCAGCTAGCTATTGTACCCTGCAGTCCGTGATATCTCCAGAGCTACATATATATATGCTTCTTTCCGTGGATGGCAAAGTAATCTGCATTCCCTTTAGTGTACGTACTGCTGCTGTTCTCTTCGCAACAAACCTCCGACCCATATGTAGTAGTAATCGGGTGCTTATTAGCCTAAGAGCACTCAGCCCAATCAGCCCATCATCGTGGCTCACTAAGGCCCAAAACAGACGTCTTTTTTTTTCTTCTTCTACTACTTTTCTTCCTAATAATAGTCCCTGCCACTAAATTACCACCATCAGAATCAGTTGTTTCAAAAATTTTATTTGCAACGAACATTACAAATACCTGTTTCAACAATGTTTTAGGTCCTTGGTTTCCTTAAAGGCAAAGCCCATAGTTCAAATTTTGTTAGATGCGTGGCTATGTAATTTTCCATAATGTCAAGCTAGCTAGGGTCTTTCTTGGTCCTACAGCTTTGCACCATGTACATAAACTTAAGAAAAAATTATAAATATGAGCAGGGGCCTCCCCTGCTGTTCAGTAAAAAAAAACAATGTTTTAGGTCTAGTAAACAGTCAGCACAAGTCAAATATATATTTACACGTAATCTGTGTACACATCATTCTATATCGACTCAACTTGATTCAACAAGTAATTAGGCACATTTCAGCACTTCCACCAAACTGATTCAACGTATAATGACTAAATTGTTGAACCCATTTATAAAAATGTTGATTCATGTTTTCTTTTGAATTTGAAAAATTCAGAAAAAAAAATCATTCAGAATCTCATTTTGTTCTGTTGATACGAATCAGCATCATAGTACAAACAGATTTGAAATTGAATGAACGTTTTGTGAGACAAAATGCATTTATAGTTTGAAATCTCATCCTCCCTTCTGCCTCACCAACTATAATACTCGATGTGTTGGAACATGAAGTAGCCTACTTCTCCTCAAACTCCCTCAAGTTTTGATCAAGACAATCTGTTTATTGTTGCATGGATCTCAAACATTAAGTGCTCCAATGGAGTGTGGCAATCGGGTCATATCGTACAGCACGGCGCCTTGCATGACCACACCACCCTCGCCTTTTCGTGTTATTACTTTGAAAATGCTACAGACGCAAATGCTCCCACATACATACGCATGCATAAATCAACTCTGTAGGCAAGATGCCCACTCACTACCCAGGCCAGGATGCCTAGGTAAGACTTGTCTGGCACATCTCAATATTAATTTAATCACCAAAAAGGTGGCTCCTGTCCCGGATTATCACATAAAGAATAATGGGCCTTTACATGCGAGCACCCGTCCTATGTTTGTTTGTAACTCTTATTTTTGTTTCAAAACTTTTCTTAAAGCCTATGTATAATTCTGAACTTTGGAAATTTTTGATATTCGTAAACATATTTGTAAGAAAACATTTAAGAATTTATAGGTGGAATACATATAGAATAGATGTGATAAATTTATTGCAACGTATAGAAACCATGGTCATGGGTGACATCAGGTTTCTACGGATGGAAACAATTTGTACCTTCTAATATCTTAGAGTCTGCAGTTTGTTAGGGCTCCCTGATATATTCTCGGGATAAGTTGTTTCTATAAAGTGAAGTAATTCTATGACAGTAGATGATTGTCGATAACTTATTAGAAAGCTTCTTTTTCAGCTTCTTGCTTCTTCATTCATTTCACAGAATCACTTCACAAAATCAGCTTAGAGTCACTTTTTTTTTTGAAATATAGCATTTGGTACAGCTTCACGTATTCTACCTAAACATCAGAACCAGAAAGTTGTAATGATCGGGCTCTTAATGAGTACCATGGCATAACTAAGAAGTTGTGTTGTGTTTACTTGCGGAGCCACAGAAGCTGTACCATGTTTTGTTTAGACTTTTCCACAAAATAACTCTCATGTACTGTTCATTAATATTCTAGAAAGTGAACGCACAAGAAAAATTAATAGCTGGTTGTCAGTTGAAAGTCATCAATCGGATATTTGTTACTCATAAAGGTGATGACTCAGGTAACATATAAGGATGAGAAATTTAATAATGATACAATATTATAGCATAATTGTTTTCTAATTTCATTTTTGTTGCAATATTGTTTTAATTGGCATCAGCGCGTTGATGGGAAAGTGGCTTTCAAGTTGAGTCTAAATGATCCACCATAATATAAGATAATTGAATATCATAAAACTCAAATAATATTATAGATAAATGGTCCAGGGTGGAGCACACACTCCTGGAAAACAGAATTTTCCGGGGAAATTGAAAAAACAGTCAGAAATTATTTCCCATATGAGAACCCACAGGACATAACCGCTATATATGTCTGATTGATGATAAATGCTTTATTTATTAGTGCAACTTTAGGCCATACAATTCTCACACGGCCATAATGATGACACATAGTCTTTTTGAGTGCCATCGTTATCCCTTCTTATTAGTTTCTTTCTGCAAATCACTAATGCACTGATATGGCGATGTCCAAATGAAGATTATTTCACGAATTTCAAATGCAACTATCTAGTTAATTTATATAGAGCTGATTTACTCGACAAAAATATTAAATCGGCACCTTGTGACAAGCTAATAATTTGATGACTTAAGCTAAAAAAGATATCAAGGATAAGGTCTGGATAGTTCAATGCAGATCCAATAGAAGAAAGAGTGACTGGTTCAATAATTCCCTCTTTGTCCAGTCAATATTTCAGAAACCTGGGGGTGACTGCAAGGAGTAGTTGTGATTTTTTCTTTCTTCCACTCGGATTAGACGCTAGATTAGCTGGACTATAGCTCCGCCCCTGGATGTAGCGGACTATGGCGGTAGTGAAGAGTTGAAGGCAAGGAATATGTATTTCCACATAAGCGCTCCCATGTAGCATTCTAGTATGCAAAACCACTCCCATGCATGTAAAGTCACTTTAATTATGGAGCAAAAGTGATCTGGTTTTAGGAATGTTTGGGGGTTAAATAAACAGTTTTATAGTTTAGTGAGTTATTCAGACTAGAGGCAAACTCATATAAGTTGCAGGCGTTGGACCTTTCATTTGGCCTTGTAGGTGGATATCTAAAGCCACCCAGAGATGCGATTATTTTTTTTTACAGTTTTCCAGAAAAAATATATAGAGATAGTTTATTACTTTCAATATTTGGGAAATAGAAACATTTTACTGTATTATATGAGTACCAATATGTGGAGTATGATTTTGAAGTAGTACTGAAATTATTAAGGTTACTTTTTACGATATTTGATTTTACCACATAATATGAGTTTTTATTCCCTATTTGGAAAATGGCCATGATCCTGATTCTGGTGGCAGGCCCACTATACACGTCAGAATTAACCATGAATATTGCCGACAGTGTGTTGAAATAGATGGCTTTTAAACTGTACGTACCGAACCTCTGAGTTTTTATGAAACACATTTTGCACAGGGCGATTTTGGGTGCGGGTCCAACATGAAAGCAACAGGTGATGTTCGCACAAGCTGATGTTCACACAAGACTGTTAACTGTAGGCTGTCATTTGGAACGACGAGAGAAGCTTGCCTTGTTTAGTATCACTGTGTTAGACCTGTTTTTGACCTATGGCTATGTAGGTCTTTTAACTCTAGTCTGTCATTTGGGTTGTACGTGATGTGTTGGACCTGATGCTAAATAGGCTGTATACTCTATTGAACACTTTGTTTTTCTGCTGTTGGGCTAAGAAACAATAAATTTCAAAACTTCCAACGGCTCTCCACAGCACGTATTTGTAATTCTGTATTTGTACTTAAGGCGTATGTGATGCAAGATGATGCTGATGGTGACACTGACCGTATCGGAGACTACAATGAAGGAAAGGAAAAGAGGATATGTGCTCTAAAGAATCCGTACCTCACTCCACCGTCCTCCCACATAAACACCACCATCTCTTGAAAATATGTAGTAGGGTGGATGTATCTATATATAGATACATTGTGACGACATAGAGAAACCTTCTGGCATGAGTACTATAAGGCTTCTATTAAATGGGATGGAGACGATAAATTGCTTGATTTTCTGGCATCTCTAAATCGCATTTAGCACGGGATAACTAAAAAGTTGTGTTTTGTTGCTTGCAAAGCCACAAAATCCATATACAGACTTTGTGTTCGTTCAAGAAAAATGAAGGCACGAGAAAATTCAATAATTTGTTGAGAGTCATCAACAAGATATTTGTTGAAAGGTGATGACTCGATTGAATTGACACAAAGCTTGAAACTAATTACAACTTATAAATGATATTATATTTTTATTAATTATTATGCTAATTGGCATCGGAGTTGATGGTGTTGTTCTTCTTCTAGCAGGCTCTCATGGAGTCATGGTCCACTATAATATAATAAAATGGAATAGCCAAAAACCAATATATTCTCGTAATACATTACCATAAATTGTGTGATACGTGACTAATGCTCTAATTTTGTCCCTTATGGCCGACATATTTCTACATTTAGCGACATATTATAATTGTTATTCACACCCGTTCCCTAGACTTAACTGTTGGGAAAAGTAGGACATGGTGTAGTGTGTGTTCTAGTGTATAAGTGGATTACTTCTAAAATGGGGTTAGTTTAGAGACGTTCAGGCCGGCGCATAGAAATATTTGGATCCAAACATGAAACATCACACCTCCAGGATAACCCCTTTTAAATGGTGTAGTGTCTTGAAGAAAGGTGAAATACATATGCGGGCTCTTACCCCACAATTACTAAGCTAAAGAAAATAATACTAATGTAAAGCACTGGATATAAACCATAACAAAGTGTTTTTCGGCTCATTGGTTGCATATTACTAATAGAGTGCAATGCATTGGATATAAACTTTGTTACCTTGTTCTATCCATTTTCTATTAAGAGGAGGAAGTCCCTGAAAAATGGGGTTTGTAATGATGCCATGAGTGGAAAGGAAAACCTTCCTAGTATCAAAAAAAAAATTCTACCTCATTTCATTTTTATGAAGATTCAATTATCAAAAGTACCCGTTTATCAATTGTATTTCTTTTCCTCTGCTATCTGGCTGGACTGACAACTTCAGACCACAGGATTCTGTTCAAACAGGGAACAAATAGGATCACGCAACCTTAATGACAACACAGATAGTCTTATGGCTACCCTCGTTGTCCTTTCTTTTTTTTTAACGTCTCTCACTCTCTCTGCATTAATTAATAAATCAATGCTTTATTGTTACTGATACAAACTATCATTCAAAGAATTCAGTAATATATGCAAGTGTTTAAATTGATTTATATGCTGCTTATTACTGGACAAAAAAACTAATCGTTAATTGCCGCCATGTGCTAAGGTAATGTGACGACTTCATTGAATAATCTATAGACAAAATTAAACGAGAAGATCTAGATAATTGGATCCAGAGGCAAGCTAGGGATCAAAGAGTGATCGAGTGATATCAAGTAAAAACTCTTGCTTGCTTTTCCTTCATTCAATTCCCACCAAGTCGTTGTTAGCTAGCCATCATTTTCAGAACTTCTTTTCCTTTAGCATCGATCCATCCAATGTGCCAGGCTGGCGTTCAATTATTCTCCAAATTCCAAACTCATTTAATGCGCATTGCATGTCTTGAGTCCTCCTCACTTTGGCAACATTCTTCTAGCGCTACTATAAAACAGACCGATAGTAGACCTGGGAAACAGGCCACTGCCACCTCAACATATTATTTGCCATGCACGTGTTGATGAGATAAGCTAAGACTCCTCTAAGAAGCGTGAACAAGCACTTTACCAAAACTATCGCCCGGTAGATTGGTGGCTGCTAGCTGCCGATCCATGGCATCGTCACCGCTGCCAAGATGGGCGCCGACGCCAAGCCCAACGAGGCCGATCATCACTAGCTCCGGCCAAACTGCCATGTCTTCATGGCGCAGCTGGGCGGCGTGCAACTCGTTCAGCATCTTCACATCCCGTGCACCACCAACAGGCCCTCTCGAAAATGCTGTAGAAGCCGGTTCTGATCACAACCAGTACCGTCGTAACGCCGGAGCACTCGACGGAGGTGAAGCTGTGGAGGCTCGCCGTAGGGTTTTCATCACGTGGGAGGACCTCTCGGTGACGGCTGCCGGCAGGAAGGGAAGTCGGGCCGTGATTCTGGATGGGCTCACCGGCTACGCGCGCCCAGGCGAAGTACTGGCTCTGATGGGGCCATCTGGCTGTGGCAAGACCACCCTGCTTGACACTCTAGCTGGTAAAAAATTGATGCCCAAACAAGTTATATAACTCATGTTGACTGCATGAAAGAATATCTGCCTGCCTGAGCTAATTTAAGGAAAAAATCCATTTTACTCTCTCAAACAATTCATTTTGTCCATTGCACACCCTAAACAAAATGATGACTCACTTTAACCCCCCCCCCCACCTAAAAA
>LAPY01000485.1:104506-116289 GCA_000970635.1 Eragrostis tef | reverse complement strand
TATTATATACATCATAAAAGAACTATAAATTGTAGAATTAAACATACATTTGAGGTGTATGTCTAGCCAAATGGAATCCATGTGTACTCAACCCCTTGGTTTTCTCTGTGAGGTAATTTTTCGTTTTTGGGGCACACCAAATTTAGAAATTCGGCATCCACCACGAGCAATGTTTGGCCACTTTTTGCTTGAAATCCAATGATGTATGGTTCTTTCGACTTTTTCAACAACTGAGAAAAGGACACAGAGAACCAAATAGACACTAATTAAGAACTCAGCCTCCTGTGTGTACCCATTTCACAACTCATCTGATCTAGGAAAAGAACTATTTATTACAATATGTGATTACGGCTGTCCATTTTCAATCCAAAAGTGGGATGCCACGAAAGAAATGAAGAAATCTCTATAGCATGCTTTAGCGTGATCCAAAAAGTACTTTTTCTATTATGACCAATAAACTGCGCTTTGCGGCGTCGCACGCCATATAGGCTGGTGCGCACACTCATCACTAGCTGAGCAGACACTATGGAGAGGTCGGCAGATATTTTTCTGATACTTTCTGTTTGCTTTTGCTGATCAAGATATTCTTAGTATGTGTGGCAGTCCCTGTTGTCCGCAACAACTGACTGATCGGCACAGCACGATCTACCCGTGGCGTAGAGGTCGAGCTAAAAATGGAGTGCTCATCATGCTAGTGCTTACATAGATGGACGAAATTGTCAAGGAAAGCAGCCCAGCCTTTAGTGGATCTACCACCTTTATTAATCACTCAATGTGACCTGTGTATGGAGAAATTAGGTCTACATACGACTGCTCCGATCCGCTACAATCGGTAAGAAAAATGCATTTAGGTAAACGTTTTTTGTGTGTGTGCGCGCGCGCGCGCGCGTGTGTAAGCTAGCTTAACATGTGATGTGACGTACTGCCTATCATGTTTTAGTGCCGCTTTGAAGATAAAGAGAAATAGTTTAATTTAATTGGTAGAGTCGCTTGATATGGAACATCTCAAAAGTGAGAAGGAAGACGTATGGTTCTTATTAGCAACGGACACAAAACAGGTGCGAGAGATATCTGTGCTAACTGCGAAGAATGAAGGCATGAAGCAATTAGATGTAAACTGCAACCGACTCTTTATTTCACTCTACAAAACATGTCATGCATCCACCAATTATATATCTGACTGTCTTTATTGTGAAATAAACAACGTAGGTTTTGTCGTACCAATCGACACAAAAATGTTGGGTGAAAAATGAAGAAACGAAAGTTAAAAAAGACAATCAGGTCAATATGGCAACCACCTCCTTTATAGCTACCGCTGATCTGACATTGGTGCAGATGGGATATTAGTTGAGTTCTAAACTTTAAATCAAATTTTCTATCAAATCATAACTATGTAGCCTAGTGGTTAAAAGTGCCTAGCATCTCAGGTCCTGGTTTTGACTCCCCGTGGGAACAAATTTTTTAGAATATAACGCATTGTGTTTTCAGCGGTAGGCGACGTGCGCTGTGAGTGTCTGAGTTGTACTATATAATCATATAAAAAATTATAACTTAGTTCTCGATTATGTTTAAACCATTGTGTTTTTTAAACTTAAAGCTACAAAATAAGATGTGACATGGATATATTTTTCATATGTTTTTTATTATGTTTGAACCATTGTGTTCTAGTTGTAGTCAGTGCACAAATTTAAAAATGGTGAAGTATCAGCAAAACAGAGAGTCCAATATGTTAATGCCAGATTTCATCTAATAAAAGGTGCATGATGCCATCGACAAAAATGCAGATGAACCAGTAAACAAAAGTAGTGTTGTCTAAAGTAGGTATTTCAGTCTCAAATTTCAGACCTTTGCCATCCAAATTTAACGCGAATTCGACTTGAACTCGAGTTAAATGCAAATATGTGTTGAACTCAAGTTCAACGCAAATATTCGTGTGTGTGTTTTTTTGAACAGTAGCCGTATCAAATTTAGTCAAACAGTTTTTTGCTCCAGCGGTAGTGTTGTTTACTTGCACGTAGCACTCTGGGTTCAAATCCCACAATCTGCTTGATTTTTCCTTTTTCTTTTTGGTCTTTTTCTTTTTCTCTTCGCTTAATGCCTATCACTCTTTATTGGCATTAAATTCTTTTTTCAATGTTCAAAAATCACCAAACTTTTTAGTTATAGTTTGACGTGTGTACAATATGATTGTTTAAATTGTAGTGCAAAATTATACCATGAATAGTGAACTAAGATTAATCTAAAATGGCTACTTGTTAAGCATTGTTTGGATTACTTAAAATATTTTAAGATTTGATAAATTTTTGGCATTTTTGCAAGAACGCTATTTTCAGTTTTAGAACAAAGTAAATAATATTATATTCATGATACAAACATTTATAGCCCTAAAATAAAGAAGTTACAATATCACTCCCGTAGCAACGTAAGAGCAAAGTGCTTGTAGATTAATAAATCACAAAACTATTAAGCTGCTGAAGAAAAAAAAAAGGTAGTTACCTCAGCTTCCGGACCTCAGCCCATATATTGTTAGGCCTTGATTGGCACCGAAGTTATGAGTAGCGCGGGGGAGCCCAAGACGCTCGTCGAGAAAAGCCCATAAATGAAAACAGGGGCGTAAACCCTTGCGCAAAAGACTCTTCTTCCCCGTGCTCCCCTGCTTCCGCCCCTCTTCCACCCACCGTCATCGCCATGCCTTTCCAATTCCAGTTCCCATGGCTCAAGAGCTCCACATCCACCACCACAACCGCCGCCGCCAGCACCTCCAACCCAAGCCCTAACCCCGGCAACTCCAACCCCTTTGCCCCCATCCAAGCCCACCTCACCTCCTTCCTCTCCTCCCTCCCCCGCGCTCTTCCCCCGTCGCCGCCCTGGGCCCGCATCCCTTCCCCCTCCTCAGTACAGACAAAGGCGCCGCCCTCCTCTGCCTCTGCCCTTCCGGCCTCGGAGATCGAGGAGCGGCTCGCCGGGGTGCCCGTGTACGCGCTCGCCAACGCCGCCCAGGAGTTCGTCCTCGTGTCGTCCACCCGCGCGGAGGAACGGGAAGGGGGCGAGGGTTCGAGGCCGCCTCCCGCACTCGGTCTGCTCTGCTTCCGCAGGGAGGATGCAGACGCGCTCCTCGCGCAGATGGAGGGGGACATGCGCGCTGGCTCCAGCGTCGTGCCCGTCGCGCTCAACAAGGTCCGTCTGGTGCTCTCCTGCTCTTTTTTCGGAACTATTAGCCCGATTACTGTTCGTTCCTGGTGAAGTTTTCCAAGAGCCTTGTATAACCGTGAGCCCAGAAATTGCTGACGGAATGCCTGAACGAGATGAAGTTGCCTTAGTTGTGTATATATACGGCTGCACATATTAAGAAATGGCTTATGCTCAGTTCCATGTTTCTAGCTTCTTTCCATGTAATTTTGAAATTGTCTGTGCTTGAGAATGGCTTGGTGGAATGATCCGTGATCTCATTCTATTCAAAATTGTACATTCATCCATCATTTCTGCTTTAATGTGCTTACAGTAGGAGTAAATGAATGTGATTCTAATTTGTTTCTGTCAAATGAGGCTGAAGATCTAGCAAGGGAATCGCTGTGATATACATATGACTAGTTTACCTGCAGAAATGCCTAAATGTTTGTGAGATGTAACAAAGAAAATAAATTACCTAAGCTGTAAAATCGTTTTTTTATATATAATTAGCTGTAAAATCGTTGAGCGTACATCTTTGGTGCCTATATGATGCTTCTATATTTTTATATTACCTATGTAGGTAACCAACATATTTTTGTTTTATAATAAAAAAAATTGTCTCCTGTCTTAGTATAAACATTTTGGTAGAACTCGTATTAGGCAATAACTTGAAATGATGGACCTTAACTATTCAAAGTTTCTTCAAGTTCTGAATCCTATGTGCTTTTATTTCTGTGTACCTTATGTACATTTGTCTTTTGTTTCCAGGTTATCCAGCTGAAATCTGATGGTGTGGCCTTTCGATTCCTCCCTGATTCATCTCAGGTGGCTAATGCACTCAAGGTGATAATTTTCTTGAATATATGGATGCCCTGCGACACAGGACTTCTTGATTTTATTTATTTCCCCTGATTTTATACTTTTCATGGATATGTAAGGAATTGATTGACTGAAGAGGACCTTCTAGTTTGGTTGCAGAATTTTATTTGCATTACATATAATAAAATTTGAAAAGCAAATCTGTTCGACAACTTATAAATAGGCAACATGGATTATCTACCATATCTTACTGTTCACTCAAATTTCTGCATTGTTTAGTTATGCTGTTATGCTGATGCTTATGAACTCAAATGCATATTTCGGTGGACAATCAACTGTACCATGAAAAATATGATAAAAAATTTAAGTGATTCAAACTTCAGAAGATCTGAGTAAAAACTGAGTGGAGATAATGAAAATAATCTTACATTGAATTTAACTTGCTGCTCCTGGTGCTCCATCATATTTTGAATTTGTGCATCTGCAACATATAACTAGCACACGTAAAATATTTTGTTGTCCAAAATTTATTAAGAAAATGAGAAATGTCTTTCATAATTTGTGAAATTGAGGTAACTTTTTTTCCCATCTCGTATGAAATGTGCACATCCTGTTGAAAAACGTTGCACTTTCTTTCTCTAAGGAGACAAATTAGTATGGTGTAAACTCATGTCTGGGCATATTACAAAATGTAAAGAGTTGGCTTTGTACCTCTGCAGTTGATGCAAGATGAAGGGCAATATGCCCGAGAGGGATTTCCTGGAGTTCCAATTTTTCAGGTTTGAAAACCATCACAAGATCTCTAATAGGTTTATGTTCATAATTTTCACAAGACAAACCTGGACATGCTTATACTGTCTATGTGAATAACATCCACTAATATGAAGCTTTTTTTTTTCTTGAGCAACCGCTAGTACGAAGTTTAGAAGTGAAAAATGTAACTGTTTATATGCACGTAGGATTGCACTGCCTTGGCATGGCTGCTGACCGCTCCTAAACTTGCACCATGTTGGAAAATCACCGCAAAGGACCTCCACTGCTGCCTTCCATTGTCCTATCATTGTACTTCTGTGTCATCTTTTGTCATGCGATATTCATGGAACCTATTCTGAACCAAATTCAAACTGAACTTCAAGCGCGAAAGGATCCTGGCCTTGCATGAACTCGGCTCCAGCCTGACATGCTGGGTATCGGGCTGATGATTACCTACTCTGTCGACCCCCGTGTGCTGCCACTGGCATTTGTGCAGCGTGCCAAACCAACAGGCTGTGTTTTTTTTTTCTTTTGTATCGGGCTGATGATTGCCACAGCAGCCTATGCTTCCACCATCATCATCCTGCAACTCCGTGCAACCTCCTTAGTTCATTATTTCTAAGTATTTACTTGCTGTAAAATGACTATTCGTATTGATGTTATATGCATGACATTTAAACCTACTATGCAGTCAAGGAGCTTGGTCCTGATGAGTGATAACAAGAGATATCGTCCAGCTTTCTTCAGAAAGGTTAAATATTTCACATCTGTTCTACCCTCATGAATGAGAATAAGTAATGCTGATCTTCGTTTGAATCTCTTATTTTACAAATGTATAGGAGGACTTGGACAATTCACTGCACCGGACCTCTCGTGATCAGCAAAAGCCTAACCCTGCTATCAGGATTGGTGACACTCAGGTATGTCATTATGTCTAGGCTTAACACTCTAGAGTGCCAGGCTTGAAATCGTGTATCAGCTCACTCTTCTTTTCAGGTTTCTTCGTTGGAGGATATCATCAAGTCCATGAAGGTACGCAGCTGCAATATATTACTATTGAACTATAATTGTGCTTCTTTTACGATTCTAATAGCTATAGATAATCTGAACCCAAGTCTTTGACTAGAAGTTTCTAATCATTCAGATCAATTCTACTCCTGAGTTTAGACATAGTTCTGAAATATTCACTTGTTCTTGGCCTTTTCTATCTGCTATAATCCTCATTTATCACATATTTTGTAGCTCTAGATTTGTTAATAGTTCACACGTGACATTAGATACCATATTTTTTTAGATTCCACTGTACTACTAAAAATGAAAAGGCATATTGCAGGATAACTCTTCCTCAAAATGGGATGACGTTGTATTTATTCCACCGGGATTTGATCTTGCTACTGGCTCAAAACCATAACACCTCAACAAAAAGATCATTCTGTAGAGGAAGTTCTTAGAGTTATATTTGACTCTATTGAAACACTGTTCGATATAGAATATATATCAAGTCTTTAACCAAGTAGATGGTAGTTTATGTGTGTCCAACTTGCATTACTTGTCATTTCCTGTCACCTGTATGTTCTGTGATATTAGCTGCGGAAATGCAACGCTAGTAACACTACAGCTCCTCACATTCACAGATGAAAATTATGTTGTACGCTTCAGCATTTGATAATGTCTTGACCAGTAAATCTGGAGGTCAGCGCATATTTTTTGGGCTGTGCCTCTAAATCATTTTTTATAGCATAAGTAAAGTGGTATTATCAATTCATCATGGAGAATTTTATCTAAGCAGCAGATAATTTCTCATAACATTAAATATGTTGAACTCGTCTTGATAGCAGTGGGCTGTGAGAGTTTAGGTTCAATCCTCAAATAATATTTATTGCACATACAAACTGCTAGCTAGAATCACGCAGGATGTTCTCACAAAGCATACGGGAGAATGGTCACAAAGCATACGGGAGAATGGTCACAAAGCATAGGTAACTGTAGATATTCGGAGGCAACCCACTCAAACTTTACTCTTGACTGAAGAGCTGTAGTCATCTTGGTCATCATAATACTTAGACCAGAGCATGATCCCTCCATACTTCCCTGAGCTCTTGATCAATGGAAGCACCTGAGACTTGAGATCATCAGCTGGTATAAAGCCACTTCCAGCTGCCTGAGGTGAAGCTGGGAGGCCAAGGAAGATCTGCTTTGCCGGAACCGTCAGCCATTGCTTCCATGCATCTGCCAGATTAGAAGTGCCGGAACTGTACTGGCACGGAGGGTTGTTGTAAAATTGCACCCAGACATAGTCAAACAGGCCAGTGTTGAGAGCGCCTCCCACCCAGGCATCAGGGAAAGGGCACTGAGGCGCGGCAGTCAGGTACACCCTCCTGCCGGAGTTGCTGTACCCTTTCAGGTACCTTGCAAGATCATCCCAGTGCTGGTTGGTGCCACCCTCGATGTCAAAGTCAATGCCATCAAGGACTGCATCACCTAGAGGGCGGGAAGATGACTGACCGCCTAAGAAGTTGTTCCATAGGTAGGTGGCGACATTCTTGGCGTCCTCGGATGAGGAAAGATAGTAGCTGCCTGATGCACCGCCAATGGAGAGCATGACCTTGACTCCACGGTTCTGGCATGACTTGATGTCCGCACTCTGACTCGCGCATCCACCATTGGTGGGGTCACAGTGGCCTGCCAGGTTGAGCACGGGGGCCTGGCCATTGCCGAAGGTGGTGAGGAAGGCTAGGTTGACAAACTTGTAGTTGCCAGTGGCGCAAGTGTCAGCCAGCGATCCCTCACCACCATTCTGACCCCAGTATATAGCAATGCCACCAGCTTGTGTCCCAGCAATCTGCGTAATGGACACTACTATAAGCAGTAGTTGCGCAAGCGATGATTTGGTTGCCATGTGTGGAGTAATGTTGCCTTTACTCCTGTGACTAAATTTTGTAGATGTTTTGCTGTGGGTGATGAGATAGGGCAGGAATGATTTCTCTTATATAGGGAAAGAACGGACCGTGAATGGTTACTGGAATTTCTGCCGTTATTTTTTATGGTACGCCGTGGCTTCTTGGGCAGATCCCGTAGCGTGTACTTCGTCACGGTGGTTTGTGAACAGGTATGAATGGATTCCGCTTGCAGCTTCAAAGTAACGTGAACGTCACCTTGGTTTGAGATTAATCAAATTGTGGTGTTTTAACTGAGCACTCACGCAGCAGTATAAAACTTTATTGAATGGCCGTGATAAAATTAAGTAGCATCAAATGGTGACTAAGCAAGAACGACCAGAAAACAGAGAAATGACGGGGTGATTGAAGAAAACAGAGAATGTTTAAACAGTTCAATGACGGTTACTATTTGCCAAAGATCCTTGTGTTACCATCTGGCGTAAAAATGTCTGGGGAAAAATATCAGATTGAGGAGCCTGAACACAAAACATTAGTGTCCTAGAGCTAACTTCCCTATTTTATTTCCTGACCCAAGTGGTCCATACATTTGGTTGCCTGAATTTTTTAGTTTGTCCAAGCAAGGTAATACTACTATTTACTGAAATATTCCCTCAAGATGTTGTACAATCGCACTCTATATAAAATCCAAGTAATGCCTTCTAAGCTTTGTGAAGTTTGCTAATTACCTGTGGCTAATGATGATTAGTGATTAATAATACTAGTACCTAAATTATTATATGTGTTATTATTAGCCTTAACAATAATTCTTATAAGCTTCTTAAATTATACTCCCTCTGTTCTGAAATAATTGATGTTTTATTGTTTTACCTCTGTACTAGGTTCACAGAAGATGCTATGAATCTGGGACACAAAAACAGAGCTAGAATGAAAAATAAACTAGGACAAGGGAGTAATTAATAATAATCGGTAATGAGTCAAAATTAGCATAGTTCATTAAGTTATAAGTCAAAATAATTAGTATTTTTATCAGACACAGTTAAGCAACGTAATAAATCTGTTTGCAGCCAACCAAACACACTCGAACCAGTCAAGACCATCCTATCCCTGACTTTCTAATGTTAATTCTTTAGCACTTGCTCTCGCTCGGGTTGGGGGAACATGGGATTCCAGAATCCAGAGCAATCCCGAGAGCTGTAGATCCAAGTAGTGACGCTCCAAATAAATCTTTCAATCTTTTCATTATTTATAACCCAAAAAATCTTTCCATACTTTATTTTACCTATGCTAAGCATCAACCTTTAATGGTGATCATGGAAGGTTCAGTATAGGATAGAGGTCGCTAATACAGTAATGCGTCCAATGGCCGAGGCAATGTGAATTTTTTTTTTTTTTGAGAATGCCGAGGCAATGTGATTGACTGGCCTGCAGTCTACATCATTTACAAACGGTAAAGTACTCGTAAAACGTAAACAGTGGCTGAACCAGAGAATCAGGGAGTGGAATTTTTCATGTTCTAATGGAACGTATCACCATGTTTCTCTAGCCCCTATCGTATCTAGTTTCCGGTTCAACTCGACCTGCATTGAAAGTTTGCCAGTAGAGACAAATAAATGACCAGAAACAAGCAGAGAAGTCGTGACACGAAAAATTCAACCCATGGGATTCCATCATCAATTACAATATTTACAAACCATCCCAGAACCAGCTGAAAGCTGCTCACAAAGGAAAAAAAAAAGAAGAAACAAAGAATGCGCACACTGTTACACACCACTAGACCACAAAACAAATAGCACCCATACAGTCTTCACACAGTGGCACCCAACCAGCTTAAACATCACTCTTCACGGAAGAGCTGTAGCCATCTTGGTCATCGTAGTACTTGGACCACAGCATGATCCCTCCATACTTCCCCGAGTCCTTGATCAACGGTAGCACCTGTGACTTGAGATCATCAGCTGGGATGAACCCGCTCCCAGCAGCCTGCGGCGACGCGGGCAGGCCGAGGAAGATCTGCTTCGCCGGAACTGTGAGCCACTGCTTCCATGCGTCGGCAAGGTTGGTGGTGCTGTCTGCGCTGAACTGGCAGGGAGGGTTGTTGTAGAACTGAACCCAGACGTAGTCGAACAGGCCGGTGCTGAGGGCGCCGCCCACCCAGGCGTCCGGGAACGGGCACTGCGGCGCGGCGGTCAGGTACACCTTCCTGCCGGAATTGCTGTACCCTTTCA
Organism: Eragrostis tef; assembly: GCA_000970635.1. Lineage (NCBI taxonomy): Eukaryota > Viridiplantae > Streptophyta > Magnoliopsida > Poales > Poaceae > Eragrostis > Eragrostis tef. The sequence continues at coordinate 106,421 of LAPY01000485.1, read as the reverse complement.
GGTACCTGGCGAGATCGTCCCAGTGCAGGTTGGTGCCGCCCTCGATGTCGAAGTCGATGCCGTCGAGGACCGCGTCGCCGAGGGGGCGGGACGAGGACTGGCCGCCGAGGAAGTTGTTCCAGAGGTACGTGGCGACGTTCCGGGCGTCGTCGGAGGAGTTGAGGTAGTAGCTGCCTGCCCCGCCGCCGATGGAGAGCATCACCTTGACGCCGCGGCTCTGGCACGACTTGATGTCGGCGCTCTGGCCGGCGCAGCCGCCGTTGGTCGGGTCGCAGTGGCCGGCCAGGTTGAACACGGGCGGCTGGCCGTTGCCGAACGCCGCGAGGAAGGCGATGTTCACGAACTTGTAGTTGCCCGTGGCGCAGGTCTCAGCCAGCGAGCCCTCGCCTTGGTTCTGACCCCAGTAGATGGCGATGCTGCCTGCGTGCGACCCCACGAACAGGGCCGCGGCTAGTGCGATGAACAGCAGTGATGATTTCGTTGCCATTGCCATGTGGTGAGCAGTGGACGTAGCTTCAAGTATTTTGTTTGCCAATGGCAGTGCGATGATGTTGGGGACTAGTGAAACGTGTTCTTATATAGGGAGCGGAGTGGATGTGTGATACTGCGTGTTGGCAACTGTGTCCGTAGTGTTTATGTCTCCTGCGTGCCTTTCTGAGAAAGACGTCCTTGTGTATCTAGTTCGATTGAAACTGATGAACACGTATGTGACACGCTGAGCCTACAGCTTCGAACGAACGCAGGCAAAATTCGTTATACTTGAACCAAAGGACGTGCAAGGCACTCCAACTATTGAGAACGGAAAAAACTATAAATAATATCCTATACCTGCCATTACAATCCCTTAGTTGCCACTGTGACTGTGAGTGACATAGAGGGTTCTCATGTGTCACTGAGACACGAGTGGCAAACAAGGAACCAAAATTTTAGCAATGGAAAATTAAGGAATGGCCCAAAAGAAAACATTATCTACTTTGGATATATGATGCCTCATGGTTGTCGATTGTAGAACGCCACTCCTACGTACATGTTACGAACTATATAGGATCAATATATTTGAAAATAAAATGTAACAGCCAACTTTTTTATTTTAAAATAATTACAAGCTAGACCTGTTCTTCACTTTCTAGAAATTGTTTCTGGAAGTTTTGAGGCAATTACATAAACTATGATTATTTCCTGGAATTTATGATACTAAAATATCTTTAATGTTTATGATTAATTATTCTTGTGTCATAATCTAAATTGTATGTTAAGCTTCTGAGCTATTAAACATCCAGAAGTTTCGGAGAACAAGTTTTCCTCCTTCCCTTCCAAAGTCTATTTTGGGGAAAAAAATCTTTGTGCTACTTTCTTTTATATTAAGGATAATGTTATATTGAGAATAAAACCGAATGAATAGACAATCATGAACGATCGGCTCAATAGGAGACAATTGTGTTGTAATTGTTACAATTGACATATAAAATACTATTATGCCCCTAGGGTAATATGGTAGTCCGCCTAAGGTTCAAGGAAGCTCCAATAAATAACAAACACATGGCCTCTGGTTGCAAATCCCGACTCAAAAAGGCACATGAGCATGTTAGTGCTAGTGTGTATGGGTTTAGTCACAATGGAAGAATATGGATTTAGCACGATGGAAGAATATGGGTTTATTAGCTCACATACTCAGCTAAGATATCATCCTAGATAGTCTAGTATGAACTAATGCTCCATGTTGATATGCTCTGTTGGTTGAGATACTCTATGAAATACTAACGTGGAGTAGCTAACTAGCTATACATGAGTGCGGGAAAAAAACTTAGTCTAAGTGCAGTTACTGTCACAACTAAAAAATCTACCTTGGGTACAAACTGCGGTTTCAAAGTAAACAATTACTATCCCCCCCCCCCCAAAAAAAATAACTAAACAA
>LAPY01000485.1:44370-64813 GCA_000970635.1 Eragrostis tef | reverse complement strand
GAGGGTGCGGGTGGGGGTTTAGGGTTCTTTTGGGCGGAGAGGGAGCGGGCGGCGGCGGAGGAAGGGGAAAACGAGGGGAGGAGGATCCTAATTTTGAAATCTTCCGAGGGCACGGGATAAGCCTATAACTGAAAGAATTTTTTAAAAAAATATATAATCTTTTTCTTTAATGGGAAAATCCCCTCCCTGCCACTGCCACTGACATATGTTTTAGGGTCTCTTTGGTAGGGTTGTGGCTGTGCCAGCTTCGGCTGTTGTTGTGGCTTTTTTGAAAAAATGGTTGTGCTGTCGACTATGTCTAAAACGTTTGGCAAAACAGCTTTTTTTTGCAGCTTTTCCATATTTTTAGGGACAAATATAGAAAGATAAGGTCACTGTAGAGAAAGAAGCCGGTGAAGCTATCATTTTGTGGCTTCATGCTTCGCTTTATTTTTAGATACGGCTTCCTCTTTTTTTAAAGAGAAGCACCTGAAAAAACACCTCTTTTAGTTGAAAAACATGTGAAGCCGCTGAAGAAGCCGTTGAAGAAGCTCTACCAAAGAGAGCCTTAGATTTTTTTTTTTTGGCCTTACAGTTGCGGATCAGTATTTTTTTTTCTCTCAACTATGTTTTATCAAGTTAACTTCATCTGATCTGACCAGTACTAATCAACAAAAACTTTATACAAAGTTATTACTGCAAAGTAACATGCATTTGTCAAATATTTTTAAATGGACAAACTCATTGTAGGTGCCGTATAAGGTTTCAGATTACGCGAGCGGCCTGTCATGAGTAATATGTAATATATTAAGAATAGCATATAATCTAACTAAAGTTAGACGCGACCAAGCAATGGAGAGATGCACCGAACTCAATGATTTCTAATTCAAATGACCTCAAAACCATAATCTATGACTAATCCACACAAAAGGCTAGGGAGTTTGGAGCATGAGGTTGAACACCAAGCCATTACCAACACCATAAAAATCCTAGAGGGGTATCTCAAAAATTCAAAAGAAGTCGCAATAAGGAAAGTGTTGAACTCCCAAAAACTTGACTACAACACGACAAAGATTATACATGGGTCTCTTATAAGTTCAAGAGAAAATGTACAATCATTAGTAGGTTAGAACATAATAGTCAGATGATTGGGTCTTAATTTCACTTATGATTTTACCGGGACATGTTTACATGGTTGGTTGGGATGTCTTTATCAAATTACCCAATCCTTCTAAGGAACAATTGAGATTTTTTTTTGAGAATTACAAAGTACAACGCAGACGCTCACAAGACGCACACACACTCACCCCTATGAACACACGTACGCAAATCTCACCCTTATAAGCACCTCCAAATGACTGAGCATCCGGCAGATCTGGAGATTCCTAAAGTCACCAAAGGCGCCTCGTTGTCGACGGGAACGCCGCTTACCACTTAACAATTGAGATTAATCATATAACTAACTCGATCTTGATATAGACATAATAAATTGGATCAAAACATGGTGTCAAAAGTTGTATAATATACTCTCTAAGATTTTGATTGGGCATGATACTCTTCCTTTTTTTTCTTCTAAATTTGGGAGAGAGGCAAAAGATAGATCTAGAGAGACATCGACTCTTTTAGAGAAAAGGGGGAGATCGAATGCGAGATGGAGTTAAAAACTAATGTATTGAAGGTATATGTGTACATATGTTAAGGCTTTTTATCAAACAAAAGTTGTCAAAGTTTGTTTCCTTATTTCTTTTTAGGGAAGGATTGTCGTAATTGATACATGGGTACCAAAGTTGTGAGTAATTATTCTTCACAATGCCAATCTAAATAGAAGAGAATGAAATCGTACGCTTTAGCCAAGGGTAAGCTTGATATGTCAATTTTGAAAATGGTGCTAGACTTTGCTAATGGTGAGTAAATTATGTATCATGCTGCATGAGCAGCTAATTGATTTTTTTCACAAGGTATTTAATTATTATAAAAAATCTATATTTTCTTGTTTGGGGCTATGTTGCTTCATCATATTTTGATCATACACAAAGGAAGGTCCAAAGGACATTAATGAATATAGCATACGCAGTTTTAAAAGTTGTGGTAGATTAATACAATACTTCAAATTATATCTCAAAATAGCGATAATTTATAAATACTGTGTACTGAAGTTGTACTATTTCGTAAATGATTTCTTTTAGTCTCATATATGTGTGACGGCATTTCAATTTCATCTGAATGGACATATTAGACCATTAGGTAGATTTGAAACTTTCGGTTGTGATATTTAAAAGCCTTAAACTTAGATTTGGAACTTTCATTTGAGTCATAAACTTAAATTTTACTTAAATCTGGACCTTTCATTTTAGATTAACTTTACTTAGATTTGGAAATTTCGAATCTGTCTGTAAACTTTACCCAAAACCTTGAACAGCAAATTTTACACAAACCGCACGCTGTCCCGTCAATACCCCGGCCCACTGAGCGCACGGCAGCCACGCCTAGTCATCGTCCTCGACTCCACCCTCGCCGCCGCGGGGCCTCGTTCCCCTGGCCCCCCCCCCGCCTCTTCCAGCGCCAGGCCGATTGCCTCCGCCTGCAAAGTCGCCCTCCAGAGGCCCCTCGCCCTTAGACTGCGGCGGCGGAACCACCAAGGGAGGAGATGCCGAAGCGGACGACGCACACGTACTCGAGCGAGGACGCGCTGCCGGAGGGCCCCGAGTCCGACCTCTTCGTCTACTACTGCAAGCACTGCGCCTCCCACGTCCTCATCACCGGTCAGCCCCCGCCCTCCTCTCTCTCCCTGAATTTTTTTACGAGCGCTCCATTCGCCAGATCTGCCTAGTCGACCAGAGAAGCGTAAGAGGACATGATACCGAATCTGTATGAAGTAGTGTTTGGCCGGTAGTAGAAATCTTATGTGTTCGTATTGTAGCCTTGCTGATCTTAAATATGCAGATTTGTAGAAGTTTGCATCGATAAGATACCTCTGTTGCGTGTTGTTTATGAATCTAATTGTGCTGTGAAGAAAAAGATCAAAGAAAATTTTGTAGGCATACAGGTGAAAAACTCATCCTTGTAGTTATCTTTTGAAAATTCAGTTAAAAAAAAGGCCCAATTGTGATGCACCATTTGACCCCTATGAAACAGAGAGTTGTAAAAGATGTACCACATGCATGCTGAGGTGACTCAATTGAGATACATGTTGACAAGAATTTATGGCCACATCTGAACAAAAACAAAATTGAGCATTGCTGCCCCATAGGAACCGATGATAAGGGGTCGCTCTCATTAAGAATTGTTCCATAGATGTGATTATGATCCAGTTTGTTGAACTGGTACTGGCAGACATATGACTGCATTTATGTTCCTTTTTTTTTTCACATATTCATTGAACCTGTAATTAAGCTCTCAGGTTCATTGTTGTAGCTGTGTTTATTTTTTCTTTCTATAATCAGGTATTGTCTTATATGCTGGGCAGTTATATTTAGTAATCTGCCTGCTAAAGAAAATTTGAATCGCAAAATTGTTATTCCATTGTGAGGAGCAGAGCCTGTGTTGACCAAGAAAATTTGGATCACAAAAATGTTATTTTTCCCATACACGTACCGATACGGATATGCTCTCAAAATGCTGTATCCATGTTTTGTCTGCTAGTTTAGTAAACCATTATTACATGACCATTAGCAGACCTCTCTTAGTCCCATCAACCTTTGGTATTGCTTGCCTGATATTGTATCCCTAGTTTTTGCACTTCAAGTGATGCAACTATTCTATATTCAATTATCATTTCTGATGCCTTTGTTCTAAAGATACCCAATTGCAGAAAATGCCCAAAAGGAAGACTGACAGAGCTCATGTTCTAGATAAGACAAAGCATCTATCAAGGTTAAATGTGAAGGAGTCAGGAAAAATCATGTTGAAACGGTATATTAAGCATCCCTTATAACTTAGTTAAATTGTTATTGCTCGCCACGTTGTACTTAAGTACTCCTTTTGAACCTTTTAATGTAATTAGGTAATGATTATTAAATTAGGGCACTTCTTTGGATACGATTGGCTCCAAGGTATGGAACCTTGTTAATAATCTTCAAATTAAGTGGTAGGAGAACTGAGCAGCGTCTCAGATGTTAGGGCTTCCAGTAGAGGGGACGGGCTCTCTGGCGCTGTCTGTTAATATTTTAACACTGAAATCCAGGCTACTTTTGGCATGCATTAGCACAGCGTACATCTGCAAAGGTTATATTGGTGGCCTCATATATTCCGTGTGTGCTTTCTCATTATTAATTGTACATCAGTAGCCGTTACACACTGCAAAATGCGAAATACTGAATTGTGTTTGCATGCCACAATCCCCAACCCTCATGTTCATGTTTGTTTCAAATAACCAACATGAGGCTCATTATGTTTCTGATGATTATCAAGTTGCACGCCATATTGTAGCAATTACGTAACTCTTTCAAATATCTATGATGCAGTGGAGAAGGAAAGCTTGAAAAGCAATTCCGTATGAGCTGTGTGGGATGTGACCTTTTTGTTTGTTACCGATCAGAAGAGGATCTGGAGCTAGCTCCATTTATATATGTTGTCGATGGAGCACTCAGCTCAGTTGCGGCTGAGACAAATCCACATGTATTACCACGCTTATGGAAAGTTCTTTTGGTAATTTCGGTCTATTTTTCTATTTGTAACCTAAAGACAATGAAATCTGCAGGATGCGCCTGTACCTCCTTGCATCACACAATTAGAAGGTGGACTTGTCCAAGTAGCCATTGAAGTGGAAGACCGGGCACAGCGTTCAGCAATAACTAGTATGTACATGTTAATTGATTCGTATCAAAGTTGTTATTTGAACCACGACGTGCAACTTTCCTGTGAAAATAACAGACCGGGGACTAGTTATGTTCACCTGTAATTTCCAGTGCACTAGCCATACAAAATTGTGGTGACCCAACTGTTTGTACTTTCAGGAGTAAATGCTGATGATGTTCGAGTGACAGTAGCTGCCCCTGCTGCTCGAGGGGAAGCTAACAGTGAATTGTTAGAATTTATGGGCAAGGTGATTTTCCTCGATTTTACTAACAGTAGAAAGGTGGAGCTTTAACGTTGGTATAATATGTTACTATTTTTAGCCTGTTAGAAAGGTGAAATTTGAATAACTCCTGCCCTTTAAATTTCACAAATAGGATGCATGCAACTCAGTTGTTTTAATTTTGACTAAAAATAAGTTATAAATACATGGAACTGATATAGACAATATTATATTTTTAGTTGGTTTAAAAATTATATCAAACTTGAAATTGATAGTAAAGGTGCTGCGATTACAACATCACTTATTGTGACTGGAGACGGCAAGGAATTTTAGGGCCTGTTTGGCATGGCTTCAGCTCTGAGATCCATGCAAGAGCTGGAATTTGTAAAATATATTAAAATATTTTATTTTATTAATTTCATACAAAAAGAAAATGACTCAACAAAAGATCCTTAATTTACTTACAGCTCCAGCTCCAGCTCCAGCTTCAAGGATTTCTGGAGCTAGCTATGAGCAGCTCCAAGAACTCCACAAAATTTTCTGGAGCTGGAGCCATGCCAAACACCCACTTAAGGATAAGCAGCTTCAACTTTCAGCCCTTTTATTATGTGAACTTGTTTATGCTGATAACTTATGAAACCAGGTACTCGGCTTAAGGTTGACTCAGATGACCCTTCAAAGAGGATGGAACAATAAATCAAAGCTTCTGATTGTGAGTTTTCATTTCTTGCTGCTCAGAACAGCTAGGGTGTTTGATTTCTTCCAGTGCACTGTACCGAATTATACTGTAGCCAATTGACTAGTATTGTTTCATATTTGATTATTTTCTTTCTGGTTATATTTTCTTTCACTGATTATTTCTCTCATATGAAACATGTGAACCATAGGTCGAGGATTTGTCGGCACGGCAGGTGTATGAGAAGCTTCTTGAAGCTGTCCAACCTTAGAATGACCTACATTGATTTGCATGTCCTGGTCCTGCGTTTGGGATTTCCATTTCTCTGTCGTCAATCAAGACAAAAGAAGAAAAAGAAGACCAAAGGTCAGCCGATCCAGGGAAATGGCCAAGAGCAATTCAGCCAAGACAGATTGAAGCTAATAATTGTTTCTGTTGTAAGCGTAATCATTACTCAAGAATCTGACTTATGCCCCCAACGGTTTGTGAAAGGAGCTGGTGTGCGCTTTGTAAGGACACTGCAACGCATTTGAGTGATGAAATGTCTTGTGAATGTATTTCAGGAACTGTGCTAGATACAAATTCGTATTCATGGTTAATTACGCGTCATGTACATCGAGCTTAGGGATGGTAATCGAAATTGCCTCTTCGCAGCTATGCCAAAGCCGAAAGAATTACACATTGATAACTAATACTGGGTATCGTCCCTTAGTCGATGTACATAAGTAATAAGGCCGGGAGGATAAATATAGACCTTCAATTTTTTTATTGAAAAATCAATAGCGAAAACTCTCCTAAGGGGATTGCTAAATCTCACTTCGGCATTTGAGAAACCTCAAGCACCCGAAATTTTTCTAAAGTCTCCCCGCCTCCTCCAACTCCGGCAGGCCAAGTTCATTTTCGGTGTCTGTCGGATCTAGAAGAGGGGGGACTAGGTAGGCCGGCCTGGCGATGGTGGCGGGGGAGACGACGGAGGTGGTGGGAATGTCGCCAGAGCGGGCGGTGGGAGATGGCAGTTGAGCCAGGAAAGAGTAGGGCAGCAGGTGTGCAAGTTCTAGAGGAAGAAGGAGCTGAAGGCTGAAAATTTTGGGTGCTCGAGACAGCCAAGTCAAAAAAACACTTCCGCACAGGCACCCATTTCCGATTACCTCCACATTTCCGCGACCAAAACACGCACGCCCCGATTAGACCCGTGAAACTCCCCTAAACCCTCCCCAGTCTGCCAGTCCCCGCAACTCGCTAGAACGAGAACGGGACAAAACCAATCCCCATTTCTTTCTATTTAAATCACGAAATCTCGCGCTGTTCGGGTCGGAATCGCCGGCCTCCCAGCACCTATTTCCGATTACCCCCACTTTTCCGCGAATTTAATAGGGGCGGAGGATCCACTAGCACAATCTCTCGGTATCTTCTTCTTGTTCTTTCATCTGATCCCGTTCGTGGTGACCAAATAAGGAGGTGGAGAGCAATGGGCGGTGATGGAGATGGGGAATCGCCCAATTTGCTTCAGGTCCTTTTTGGTACGAGTGTCCTTTGAATCTGATAGTCTGATTCGCGGATGCGGTTAGAACACTCGATGGGCTTACCATTTTTTGATTTTAGTATCCCTGTTCATTGCGTAAGCACATAAAGGATTCGAATGGTATTTTTAATTCTTTCGCTCATCAGGGTATGCAATTTTGTGACCATTAAAATGTAGACTCTTCACGATAGTTGACAGCCATACATTTTCTTTGTAGTCAAAATTTCTGTTTACATAGAAATAAGGAATTAGAATAACACTTTATGTTACATCGTGTAGTTTTTGCCATTGTGCTGCATTTGTATAATGCACCTTTTCCAATTCCAGAGGGTGCCGTAGCTGGAGGAGCTGCTGGTGTCGTTGTTGAAACAGCTTTATACCCTATTGACACAATAAAAACCAGGCTTCAGGTAACTTGATTACATATTCACATGTGGCAGCCTTTTGATCATCTTGTGGCGATTTAGACCAATGTACCTCCACAACATCTTTGATATCAATATACATGCTAACATGCATTCCCTTTCTACTTACTAGGTTCCTGAGGAACCGTGTACATTCTTTTTTCATGGCTATATTACTACCTAAAAGTTGTTAGATGCGTCTTTTGATTTTTTTCTTCCTCTTATTTTTATAGGCCGCACAAGGTGGAAATAAAATTCAATGGAAAGGCTTGTATGCTGGGTTAGCTGGAAATATTGTTGGTGTTCTTCCGTGAGTATTTAGTATTATACTAGTGAAGAACAACATGTTTATTATACGAACCTAGAGGATGATATTGTGTTGTTGGCATTAAAGGCCTGTTTGGCACAGCTCCGACTCCGAGATCCAGACTTGTGTTATTGGATTTGAGTTTCGAACCTAAAATAAAGTATTTTGAAAGAACATATTATAGGTCCCTTATTATCTTTATTTACAGTCTTTTTTTTCTTTATTTATTGTCTAACCAAATTAACTTCTGTACAGTGCTTCTGCAATTTTTATTGGAGTCTATGAACCTGCTAAAAGAAAACTACTGGAAACGTTTCCTGAAAATTTGAGTGCAATTGCTCATTTGGTAATGTACAAAGATTTTCCATAATAGGCTTGAAAAATGCTTACTTTTGTATCTGTTGAATTAGTTGATGCCAACTTATTAAGTGATTTTCCTGCAAAAAGAATACTTGTAATCTTTCGTACCTTTTTGCTTTGCAAATTAAAGTGGCATTATTTTCTTATGAAATATGCAATAGACTGCAGGAGCTATTGGAGGGGCTGCTTCATCTATTATTCGTGTTCCAACGGAGGTCTGTTCTTGTACCCCCTGTGCTTAGTACTTCCAATGTTGCTCGTTTTAATTTATGTTTTGCTTAAGTTAGGTGGTGAAACAAAGAATGCAAATGAGCCAATTCAAGACTGCGCCTGATGCTGTTCGCCTTATTGTTGCGAAAGAAGGAATTAAAGGACTTTATGCTGTATGTATGTTTTAAGCATGTGGTATTTATTTCCATATAGTTTGCTGTAAAACCTCTAATTTAAGTGGCTTATAATTCCATGCACATGTTTGTTTTGGTTTACAGGGATATGGTTCCTTTCTGTTGCGAGATCTGCCATTTGATGCTATTCAGTTTTGCATATATGAGCAACTCCGAATCGGCTATAAATTAGCGGTACTTATCCAGTATATGTTCAAGAAATCCGATATATTGTTCAAAAGGGAACCAAGCTACTGCTTTCTGCTAAATTATTTTCTTTTCCCAACCAAGTAAAGAACCCAAGCTCTCTTAAAGCAGCATGCTGTGAGCATCAGTTCAGAACCGAATAACTACAGTTAAAACGACAACAAGCTATGTTAAAATGAGGCTTGACCCTTCAATAAGATCAGAGAAGGATCATCCCAATGCTCCTGCTTAATCAAAAGGAAACAAACCAAACAAGGAAGCATTTGGATGAAACACCCAGAGTAAAATAATTCTAGCATTCACGCACTGGTAACCAAAGTATTTAATTCAAGACCACGATTAATGAGAGCAGCTTACTACAGTCCATGATACTGTGTCGTTTCTAGTATTCTGAATCAACCTTCATTGTCACCTCTTTATTTTTTCCCGGCACCTCCCCAAATTTATCTCTTTTTATGACTTCAAGGCACCTTCACTCGTCGGTATTTCTGAAAGAGACATCATACTATGCTTTAAAGCTAATCGCTAGATGGCTACAGCATAATGGGTTAGATCCCGCTTCCAACATGTTCATGACGGTTACAGTAATAGGACGTTGCATTCTATTTTTTGTTCTGCTGCTACACACGGGTTGCGGGAGAGCCAGACTTTTGCCTCACCTCTTTTCTATTTTTCAGTTAAGCTGCTTTGCCATGCTCACTTGCAAACCTAATTTTGCATGGCATGGTAGTACCATGGTGTTTATTTTTCGGTACTGCTCTTTTAGTTGGCATTTAAACTCGAGCAATGTTCCTGATCCAAAATAGAGCTAGATACAGTGCTAAATACAACTTAGCAGCTAGCAATGAAATGCCCTAGCATTGTCGGAGCTTACTGACCATCTCTGGCCTTTCTGGTGGATCCAGGCAAAGAGGGACCTAAAAGATGTAGAAAATGCAATTATCGGTGCTTTTGCAGGTACATTCCTACTTATCATTTACAATTTCTGATTCCTGGACTCACTAGTATCTGTCATGTCCATGGACAAAATGGGAACAAAAGATTTTGGACATTTGCATTAGCTGGGGTGGGTTTTCAGTATATTTGATTTTGCTACTTTTTCCTCATGTGTTCTGTACATACTTGAGTAATGTGCCAGCAAGATTTCATTGAAGTTACCACAAATATGCTTCTTGTCCTGTTTATTTAACAATCCCAGTTAAATACTGTGTATTCTTGTACTAAAGTGACATAACAAATGCAATGTGAAAATTCATCATGTACTTCTCATTGTCCTCTACCAAAGTTTAAAATTTCAGGTTTTGATTTGTTTTTGTAGAATGTAACAGGAAATATATGACAAATCTTAAATAAAAGAACCTTCAAATTTATAACCTTGAGTTACGAAAGCATCTCACTCCAGCTCTAAGTATTGTCTAATTTACGTCCGCAACCAAAATCAGTTTGGTTTGACAAGGAGGCGCTGACTTCTGTCCCTAATTCGCATGCACATAGTTAATGGAAAAGTATCATTGTGTCAAAGTGCTGATTGTATTGCCTCTTTGTTGGCATATCTGTGTTCTATATTTTTTTTTGTGTGCTTCTATTGGCATAATTACTTCATATTGTCAGGTGCAATTACTGGCGCTTTGACAACACCCCTGGATGTCATGAAGACGAGATTGATGATTCAGGTAGATCTTGAGTCTGCATAAACTCTGTTGCATGACAACCCTTTTTAAGAATATGTCCTTTATTTCTAAGTTTTCCTCTGATTACAGGGACCGGGAAACCAATACAGAGGATTCGTCGATTGTGCTCAAACTATTCTGCGAGATGAAGGTGCTGGTGCTTTCTTGAAGGTAAACTATTGCAATAGAGCAGACACGTTTACATTTACAACACTCTGCGTAGAATAATAAAGTTGATTCGAATTGACACAAACTTTACTTTCAGTTGCTTTCCAAATGATACATTGTGCCTATCTGGAAATATTTCATTTCATTCCTACAATGATAAAAGCAGAGGAATAATTGGGCCCTAACTTTGAATGTTCACTCTGGTATGCTTGATTGTGTGTATTTGATTGATATAATTCTGCTGGCAGGGTATTGAGCCAAGGGTGCTATGGATTGGTATTGGTGGATCAATTTTCTTCGGCGTTCTGGAGAAAACGAAATCTATTCTAGCTGACAGGACCAACCGTAGAGATGCTAAACTAAAAGTTTGAAAGGACAATTTTGTTTTCCGCACCAGGAAGATTTGATTAGAAATTGTGCCGTTAGTGCACCCAGTCGAATTTAGGAGCTCCAGTTCCCATTCTCGAGCAACGTTCATGCCTTTTGCTTGCACTGTTCTTGGGTTAATGTCTCACTAACTTGAATGTTTGAGATCATACTGAAGAAGTGAAATGTTATAGAGGAGCGAGCTCCACTAAAGGGAATGTTTCGATGGTGTCCACATGTTGCCACGCCATAAGTTTGGCGTACCACACTTTTCTTGGATAGTGTTTGCTTCCTTGCCAGACTTGCGGCGTGGCCGCACTTCTGGTGTGGCTGACGTCGGCCATGAGCCAAACTGGCCTTTTTTCCTCCACTCACCCACGAAAAAAAGGTTATAAGTTTTACCGTGGCCTCAGTTATACCGAACCGCCGGCAGCTCAGATTATGGGTGTTTGCTTACCGCCATAGTTGGCGACGCCACAACTGTGGCGACCTCACCCCGCAACAAAGTGTGGCGACGCCACCTGCGGCGTCTTTGGATAACGGTGAGGTCGCATGGTTAAGGCAATTGCCCGTGCACTATTCGTAGCAGCTTCACTAACTCGTGGGGTAGTGGCAGGCAGCACGGGCCAAGATGTCAACAAACCGCAAGAGGAAACACTACTGTGTGTGTTTGTACAAATCTTCCCAGTTCTCTCTCCGATATAGCTTGTAAAATCATAAGACAGAATTGCCATTCTAGATGCAACAGCTATAGTACAGTTACAAATATGTTACAAACACGCCAGCGCGTGCCAAGCTCAGGCCCAACTATTGGGGGTAAGAAAACACACCCCCCCGTCATGTATAATATTACAATATCTCCATTTTTTACACGAGAACCAAAAAGATTTACATTTGTTCCACATCAAATCAAAGACATCATACATGATATGTTGAGAAAAATGTACTGAAGGCTGTCAAATCTGCCCAACTTGGAAAGAGGCTCTTCAGTTTCTTTGTACTATCCACAAGATACTGGTCAAGTACAGCTACATCGATTCTCAGACTTCCGGAAGAGTTGGCCTGCCAATATTCATATTAATGACATAATCTGTTAGCAAGATGTTTCACATTTCACAAAAAACTGTAAATTACAAGAGATCCAGCAACGATTGACAAGAAAAGGTATAATATAAACATTACCTCCAACCAGAACGACCAATCCAAATCGCTTTTTCCACTAAGTCGACATACATATGATGGGGGTCCACCGCTTACGAGTTGAGGAGCTAATGAGAGTAAATAAAACACATTATTAGCATGCCCTGAAAGTCTAACCAAAGCCAAAAAAAAGAGCAGAAATTAATTGCAACCACCTGGGAGCATGTTATCAGCAAAAGACCAATTTGATAGTGGCCCTGTAATATTGAGCACAGTGGTCCAGATCTCTGATAATGAACTGAAAGACAGTGTAACATGAATATAAATAAACACGGTTTAAAAGTTTTGTAAATTGTACACTTTTTGACTGATGGTAGTATAAGTGTTACCCAAGTGAAAGCTTTAGATGCACCCTTCTCTGCCCATTGTCGCTCCAAGTGTTCTGAGCAATTAGCTGGGGTAAATGCTGGTAATACTTTCTAATCTCTGTAGTTTGTGCCGGAAATTTTAAACTTCCCGAGAACAAGAACGGGACAGGATACAGAGCCTGCACATGACACAAGAGCATTGCTGAATGTTGCTTGGTGTACATTCCTTTGGCAGACATTGATACATGCAAGAACTTGGTAACTCAAGTGTTCTGAGCAATTAGCAGTTCCAAATAGCAGTACCCAACGATACTATCTACTTACCAACCATGAGCTCCTATCGGACCGATACTTTTCGTCGAAGGACAATTCAGAATTATCCTTCAGCCATTTGGCTGCCTCAGGTGCATTGTGGAAAAGAAACTCCAAAGAGTTAGCATCAACCACAGAGAAACCATAGTTTGACTCCACAATGTTTTTGCCATCTGAGAAAATAGATCAAACATACATTTTTAATAGTAAAGAAACAGGAACCCTTAGAATAAATTATACTTTGGATAGGACCAAGATGTGCTACGAATTTGCTCACATAGATAATTTTGGAAGAACTAATGCGAAAAAGAAAGGCTTGTGGGGACTCATTGAGAGAGGCAATCCACTTACTACTGACTGTATCAGTTGATCTCTATGATTCGTGTACATATTCTATTGATGGTTCTACGTTCATACCTTACTGATTCTCTGACTGGTTGCAACTCTATTTCAATTTTCATGATGAACTAGATGCCATGTAATCATAAAGGAAGCAGGCACCCAAATTTGAGTCTAAGGGAACTCCAGCTGACTTAGGCTCAAAATTCCTTATAGTGATTTACTGTACAGATTGGGAGGCATACTTTTCACCAGAATCCAAGCAAAAATAAAAGCAGCGAACCTGTAACGTAAGTGTGTTGAAGAACAACTCTTTTTGGAGCTCCAGTGCTATAAGGGAATAGTTGGGACGAGATAGCCAATGCAACCACTGTAATTTGCAAAAAGCCCCGGAGAATTGAGGTCTTGGATAGCCAACGGCTAGCAACAGGTGCTAGAGGACCAAAACACCAACCCACAACCAATCCAATTACAGCTCCAACAATAATATCAGGGACGTAGTATCCTGCAAGAAGGCCCAATGATGATCTTAACTCACAACCATTGATGTCAAATGCCGCAGCTTAGATTAAACGGTGTCCTCAACCTAATAGTTGTCCATGTAGCATAGCAAATTCAGAACACTATATTCAAGTTGATAGTGTCTAATAATATCTTCAGTGTTCAACTAATTCAGCAGGCCAGATGACTATCTAATTTATACATGGAGTTCACTACAAAACACTGCCAATTTGTGGTTCAACACTGTTCAATCATGTTTGCTTGAGATCACACCAAAATATCAAGTATTTGCCGTATGAAACCGCAATAACTAAGAAAAAGAATCCACACTAAGAGAAATCATGCATAGAAATGGTCCATCTTGCCCCTTCAGTTGATGAAGCCCACAGATCAATTATTTGTATTATAACTGTGTTAAGGCAGGTCTGCATGTCCTACTACTTCGAGAAATTGTCTTGCAAACGCAATCTTTAGTGCGGCAAAAGATGACATTTTGTTTTGGGGCATTTGCAAAAGCGGTCCTCTTTTGGATGCCAATTACGGATTCGGTCTTCTTTTCCAGACTTTGCAAAAATGGTCCTGTTTTTTGAATATGAAGCTGCCGTCAAGTCCTCTTTTGAGATGCCGTTTACTAAAGCCTATTTTATGAATTAAAATAATTCAAGAAACCTTTGGAAAAACATGAAAGGACCGAACTGCCCCTGGCCCTTTTCTTTCACCGTGCGTTCTCCTCTGCCTCACGAGGTTTTCTCTCTGTCACCCCTCCCATCTCCTGTGCTCTCCTCATACCTAACCCTAGGCGAGAGGGCGGTGCGCGGCTGGGCGAGTGGCCGAGGGGCACGACGGGGCGAGTGGAGGCGGCGCACGGGTGGTTGCAGCGCTTCGCGCGGCCTCGACGCTGCGCGGCGCTCCTGGTCGCAAGCGGGCATGGCTCGCCGAGCTGGACAGATGCGTGGCTTGGTGAGCTGGACAGGACCGTGGGTCGACGAGCGGCAGAACAGCGTCGAGCGAGATGAGGCCTGCCTTGCCTAGTTCCACTGCCCACATCGCGGACCTCGTGGTGTTCTTTGATTTTGATTAAGAAGAGAGAGAACATTGGAGCTTGAAGCAAGAAACCGATGGGGAAGATAAGCTCGGGTTCAATGTTGCTGGTGGTGTGTGGGTCCCACGCTGGATTCCATATCCGGGATATCCCAATCCAAGTACTACCTGAACGTTTCATAAAAAAAAACCACCCGAACATGTTAAAGAAGAATTTTCGGTTTTTTTTTTCATTTTCCTGATTTTTTTTGTGATGTATGGGTCTTTTGGCAAATTGGAATAAGAATTGCTTATAGAATATTCGAAATTATTTATATCGGCATAAACTTATTCAAATATCTGATTTTGGAGTCCATGATACTACCACCGAAAACAAGACCAAATTTGCAATTCGCTGTCAAAACAAGACCGATTTTGCAAAGGGCATATTAGTCTTTTTGCAAGCCATTTAACACCGTTAGTTGTTGTTAACGGAATAGGACCTACTTCTTGCTTCAAGTTCAAAAAACAGAACCGTTTTTGCAAAGTCCAAAAAAGTGGACCGAATCCGTAATTGGCATTCAAAAGTGGATCGCTTTTGCAAATGCCCCTTTTGTTTTCACATATTAAGGGGCACAATACGTTTTGCAAACAGCCACAAAATTGGAGTGTACTTGCTTACTCAGTGATAGTCAACAAATTTCACCAAAGATTTGCATGCCACAAGTACTTCCATAATTTGAAATCTGTAACCAGGTGTATACTAACCATATGGTTTCGGAAGCGATCCCATCATACCCATCTTTTCAATCAGGAACTGGACAAGGAACCCACCATAGTAGAGACAATAAAGGATGCATGGGATTATAGGCACCACATATGCAACAAATGATCTGCATATTATTTGTTCAATAAAAGACATGTAACATTAGAAAGTACTGTGACAGCTGATGCAGCTGTGATCATAAAGCACTTTTCATCATCAAAAGCTATTTACACAAATATTTATAGATAAGACGAAGGGTCAAAGTAATGAAAAAAGTCAATGGTGTCATATAAAAAAGAATGGAGGGAGTAACAAATAAGGAAATAATTTATTTTGAAAAAAACGTATGCTAACAACGGGAATCAATGACAAGAGAGTTGCATACTTGAGTGATTGTTGTTTCAACGACTTCCTAGTGAGGCTAGAGATACATCGCCCAAGAAGCATGGACATGCAAATGAAAAGTGTAAGAAAACCTCCACTAAGCCCAGCTAATGTGTATGCCTGCATAAAAAAATACAAAAATGCTAAGCACAACAATGCTAGAAAGATATTACTTCCAAATAACAACTGTAATTGAAGTACATTGAGAAACAACAACTGCAGCTGTGATCAGGTGCACTGATCAGGTGTATGAAGATATTAACATCCAACCATTTCATCAATAACAGGTGTAGCTATGATCAGGTGCATGGCTGCAGCCATGTTGATGGTTATTAAGCCCGTAAACATAACGTGCAGCAATACAATATGATTCGGGTCGTTTGACTAATATTACTTCAAACAGTATTCCATTTGCAAGCTGGCTAGTCAGTGGTGCATATACACACAAAACAATATCATCGTATGAAGATGCAAAAAATCTCTACTTTATATCCTTGAGGGTACAGAGTCAGCATCTGTTGTCCACTGACAACTACCACCAAATGAATACACAACTGAAAGGGAGTTGATAGATGTTCTGATGCTTACCATAGTTACTAGAGCATAGAACCCAAAAGCACCCCAAAAGTGTGCTTGCTCTGATAACCCCTGGAATTCGATAACAAAAATGTCCATTAGAAGAGAAATAGTATTCAAAACCACCAGATGGAAGCTTGAAGCAAAGAATTTGAAAACATATGTTCTATTCATGAGACAGGGTATGCAGATTCTGATTGCTAACTTCTATTAGCATAACTGATACCATACAAAAATACTACGCCCGAAGGATCGGACTAATGTTACTCTTTAAAATATCATTAATGCTGTGTAAATGTACTTTTGTAATCCAGTTACCTATTACACCCTCCATTTCATATTTTCTGCTATTTCGTTCAAATATAAGGTGTGGATTGCTGTATGATGATTGGGTGATTTTTTTTCTTTTCTGACTCATTTATTTCTTTACATCTCTTTATCTTTTTTTTGACAGGAAATTCTTTAACACTTACATCTAACATACACAAATTTTTCTAGATACAGGAAAACGAACTAACTAGGCAGGCTGGGCTTCCACAGTAGTACTAAAGCAAAGAAAAACAGTAAATCCTAACTTACAGTATCATTACACATAAATCTAGTCTAACAGACAGTAATATAATTCCGATGATCATGCATCACTAATATGTAAACAGTGACCAATAGAAACAGAATCATCATCATATCCTTTTCTCCCTCTTCTCTTTCATCATGAGGTCTGCGAATGTATAAGATATACAAGCACACACACAAAAAAAAGAAAAAAAAAGGTAAAGCATAAGCACAAAATACATGTTAAGGAGAATACCCATGTAATCTTTGGTAGCAATAGACCAATAAGCGAAGTAGGGACAAACATAAAGAATGCCAAATAAGGATGAGCAAACCTGCATCCATTGTAAAGAGCATATAATGATGTTAATTTGATTGGGAAAATATTCAAGTAAAAATATACTTCCTACGTTTCACAATTTTTGTTCAGTCTGCACACCTAGACAACATGATACTTGAGTAATATTTAATAGAATTCTATTGAGTTTGTATTCATTTTATACATCAAAGTGCATCTACCTAATATGATCAATAGTGATCCGGTTCCTTCAAAATTTACCTAACTTCTGCGCCTCTTAGGTGCATGAACTGGACAACATTGTGAAATGGAAGTATAATAAAAAGGAACTGTTCACTTCATATGTTCTCAGAAAGTAGCATAAAGATACTAATCACGTGAAAATTTGATAGCCCATCTTCGAAAATGTACCAGTGGCTCACATTTCTGAAACATTACTGCAAGATGGCTATTGTATGCGAGTGACAGCACCACAAAGGCAAGATTGTGTAATATAGATTAGACATGAGTGCGAACACTGAACAAAAACTGTTACTATCTTAGCTTGTAGGAAAAAATGCATATTATATTGTGCTCAACAGATATCCTGGTGAGAAAGGGAACATGCATCCACGTGACATTAGAGTGTCAATACACTCACAAAAAAATTATGCACAAACTTAAAGCAGCATTATAGAAGCTGAGTAGCGGGTGGATGCTATTCAGACACTCAAGCACTTTTCACTATTTATGAGAGCACCAAAACACATCTCGACAAATAAGTTTCCAGAGTGATCAATCATTACCAATTCATTGCATTCTTCGTGAATAGCAATCTTGATGCTGCAGCCACAACAGGGATAAATATTGCAAGGATGACACCAAATGCATGGAGTAACATTCCTGCAGCAAAATGTGAGATGTTATCCCCTGTTCCGGGGAAAAAAATATCTAGAAATGTTATAGTTAGCCACCACGATATTGGACTAAAGTATGTAATATAAAGTTGGTACAAAGTAACGCTGCTTTCTAATCAAGTTATTTCCTTGACAAAGTATGAAATCCCAATGTGAAAACATGGTCCCCCCACACTGAACACTTTAATAAATTACACAAATTATAAAAGCATCATGCATAACTCTAAAGGAATATGCACATGTATAAACAAAAGATAGGTTCAGAGCACACCATAGATGATACCAGCATTTAAATGTGTCGAACACGAGGAGATTATATAATTACAGTTCAGAGCACACCATATATGATACCAATATTACATATGACAAAACTGATGCCAATATTTGTGGACTCACTACACACAAAAGTAAAACCACCAACATGGCCTACTGTATGCAATATTAAATGACAACATTTTAAATGTGCATGTCAGTAAGTTACCTCTCGTTAAACCTAGTAGAGTCACAAACCATGACATCAAGGTAATATGTGGGAACTTCAGAAACAGCGGTATAAGGAGAAAAATGGCTACTGGTAGAATGTGAAGAATCAAAGAGACATCACGAGAATAGAAAACCTGTATACAGGAATGAAGATGTTATGTTGTTCACAGTTTATAAGGAATAAAATGGCATGGAAAAGTGGGAATGAAAACAATTATTCAAAACATTCAAGTACAACTGCAGTTGTCCTGAACATTTGCTAGAATACCGAATTAACACACCATGAACCAAGTCAAGTAATCGAAAAACACAGCACGCAAATCTTCGATGCCATCCTTAGCAGCTTTACTGGACATCTCATTCTCTTTTGACAACATAGAAACCGTGAATGCTTTCGCCAGGTTGAATAAATTTTCACCACGTGCTTGAATACTTCCAGGTCTGGTACAGAAAGGAGAATTATACAATAACATTTTTCTCATCAACTACAAGAACAAAATTCTTGGGAGTAGCTTAATACTTACAGTAGGTTCTCTATTGTATCATACGAAGTATGATAGAAATAACCACCCAGAACAAAGATAATATCAAGTCCAGGAATGTTAAGTATGATAAAAATAACCACCCAGAACAAAGATAATATCAAGTCCAGGGATGTGTGTAATGTCTTCAGCAAATATCCTATAATCTGTATCACCAGGAATTATTCCAAACATATCCTGCATATAGGAAGTACAATCAAAATATATAAGCTAGATAGTCATATTAATTAGAAGATATAGTATCTGCAATGAGTTGATGCTTGATTGCCACCATTAGGATGAATCAAGCACCAGAAATCCAGTCTAAACATATAACTATCAGGACCAGCAGCACAGAGCTTACTAAGATACATTTAAGAGAAAGCTCTTTTTTTTTAAAAAAAAAAAACTCGACCTGCGGGGGGTAAGACAGCCCCTGGGCATTGCTTTTAAGAAGAAGACCTTCTCACGCAGGTCGAGAAACCCCCCGAACCCCCTGCCCCACCCATACACAGCGGCACCGTAGCCCATGTGAGACGATCAACGACCTGGGCCGGGCCTTAGACCTGAGCTATGGTGGTGGGGAAGACGAGAGGATTTTTTTTATTTTTTCCACAAATTGTGCAGTACCCAGGAATTGAACCCTGGGCGGGAGCTCCCCAGTCAATGTCCTTTGCCAGTTGCACCGTGAGTCCCTTTGCAGACACAGCCCATTATGCTAGAAGAAATACCCTAACAGGAAACCTCCTCTCTTTTAATTATCAATTTGGATGTTCTTTTCCCATTATTTCTTAATTATAGGGTATTGTGCTCAGTGGACTGGGAGGATTTGTTCCCTAACTGTTTGCTTCAATCCGCAGCGACGGATGACTCTGATCATTGTCCATTGCTTCTGGGAACAAATGACATTAAACCAGGTAAAAGACGCTTTCACTTTGAAGCATTCTGGCCCAAGCTGGATGGATTCCTGGAAGCAGTACAAATTGCATGGGATTCGGTGCAACCAGGGCCTTGCCCTTTTGACACTCTATCACGTAAGCTGCAGGCAACGTCCAGAGGTCTACAAAGCTGGAGTCAGAAGAATGTAGGCCATGTAAAGACACAGCTCGGTATGGCAAGAGAAGTTTTGCATCAACTGGAAATTGCACAGGACAGTCGGGTACTCTCCCAAGAGGAGATTGAGCTGCGCAATCGTCTCAAAAAACACTCCTTGGTGCTATCATCGCTT
>LAPY01000485.1:0-22652 GCA_000970635.1 Eragrostis tef | reverse complement strand
GTTCTACTGTTGAATCAGGTGGTAGCACTTCTAATCCTTGATTTGGCGAGTTCTCTTCATCGTCTTTGGTTAAGAGGCAAGTAACGTAGGGGATGTGGCCATCGCTATGTCTATATGCATGTTTTGCATCTTTTCTGAATAAAATGGCAAACACAACAGAGATTCTATCAAATTGCTTTACTTCTCGCTGAACCATTGATGATTGATGATTGTTTATTTGATTTTAATCAGTGATGCATGAAGGTTGATTGTCAAACTCAATATGTCGTATGCTTGACACTCGGATCAGTTTTATCTATGTCGTTTATATTACTCCATCAATGGTTATGTCTTGCACTGATTGCGATCAACGGTATCACGCATACTTGTCGTTCATACATACATGCATATGCATTAATTCATCTGAAGTTTAAAGGCCTGTCATTGCCATCGTGCATGACTAGTACCGGTACATGAAGTTGCATGAGAGGTTGGCATCGTCCGACATAAAACTCTCACTGAAGTTGCATCATGGCATGCATACATTCTTGATAATCGTCGGAGGATGTTGAATTATCATAGAGATTGTGATATCTGTATTTGGAGAATTATGGATGATCAATTCATACCTTATCGTTTAATTGAAAGAGTACATTTGATTGTTTATTGCTTTCCATGTTGGCTGCTCATTATTCATTGGTTTTAAAACTAATAAACAACTATACGTGAGATATGTGTATATTCATAGCTGTTGCTTGCTGAGTTTATCTCACCCCTTTCATCTTTCCAGGTGCTAATGAATAAAGCGAGCATAATGGGTATGGGGAGTAGCTGTTTTGCACGTGCACTCGTTGTTGAACTTCAACCATTAGTTTTTCCTTATGTTTGAGACTTTGAGTTTGTAATAAAGCTTTGAAGCTTGGAGTTTGATCACTTATCGGGTGTTACGACAAAGTGTTGCTTATTAGAAATCTGTCATTGGTTTATTTTCTTTTTACCCTTTAAGCTTTTTCATTTATGATATATGCTTTGTTTAGAGTAGGGTGTTACAAAATTAACGGCACATCTTTAATTTTGTTGGAGAAGGGAAAGTGGGAAACAACCCCATCTTCCGTTACATCTTAACAGAGAGACCGAGTAGTTTTTATGAGAATATGCATTATCACACTAAAGCCTTTCTCTGTTTCTCAGACTGAATTGCCCGTAGAGCAGAGTTGAGAATACAGTACATCTGTGATATGTAAGATCTCTTCCTTGTTGCCGGCGGTTTCCAGAGCCGGCCAGAAAGCTAAAGCGTCAAGCTGACGGCCTGTCAAAAGATTGTGTCATCGCCTGCAAAGCTACATTTCAGTCTGCTTCTTTTGTGCTGTCTTCTCGGTTTCGTGCTGCTAAAGCAAGGTACTTCATCAAGGCTTATTTCCCGCTCCTAAAACGCTGTCGAGAGTTCCTGAGACGAACCAACAAAACATATAAACTTTGAAGAGATAGAGAAGAGCACTCGATAGAGGTCAGGGACAGATGGTGACGACGGACTGGGGACCGATCATCGTGGCGGTGGTACTGTTCATCCTGCTGTCGCCGGGGTTTCTGTTCCAGCTGCCGGCGAGGGTGAGGGTGGTGGAGTTCGGCAACATGGGCACCAGCGCCCTCTCCATCCTCGTCCACACCATCCTCTACTTCTGCATACTCACCATAGTGGTTGTAGCCATCGGCGTGCATGTATACAACACCAAGCCGGATCCGGTAGAATAAAATTCGCGAGCTTTGTTTCCGGCTGTGATGGTAGTGTTTTTACAGTCTATGTATGTGTTCTTCTTTCTTTTGCGAATAGTCTATGTATATTGTTCATGGTTCCGTGGATCACAAATGAATGGATTAATAATGCGAAGGGACTTTATCTGGATGCCTTCTCTTACGCTCTTTGATTTTATTTTCCAGGAACTTTTGTTTCTCTCTGTTATCTTTCCGGAAGCATGAGAGCGTGCGTTGTGCTTCTTTCGTTGGATCCCTCTTGCATCTGAATTGGGCCTATGTATTGAAAAGTAACTTCTAGTTTACTCCCCTAGAATAGAAAAAACTTCTCACTAGCTAGGGACAGCAAAGAATGTAAAACAATATCCTCGGCTTTACAACGTATACAGTAAAACTTTTAAAATCTGGGATACCAGTTGAATGTTATATTGTCAAGAAGCACACTATCGAATTATTGTGAGTAAGTTTGAGTTCAATATGGTTTTCTGATATGCGTGATACACCCATTAATATGCGTGATACCCAATTAAAAGCACATAAAGATGCTATCAAGGACAGTCTCTACTTGGCTCTTGAGGAGCTGGTGAAGATGTGGGAAAAACGAAAGCAACAGCGATCGAGAATCCATCATATTCTTCAACAGTTGGATGATCTTAGCTAGGGTGCTTTAGAGTTCAAGTTTGTTTTTATCAATAGATCTTGTAATAGAGTAGTGCATGAATGTGCAAAACTAGTTATGCCTAGCTCACCGATGGTGGAGTGCCAAACTGATCCTTTTGCGAATAGTCTATGTATATTGTTCATGGTTCCGTGGATCACAAATGAATGGATTAATAATGCGAAGGGACTTTATCTGGATGCCTTCTCTTACGCTCTTTGATTTTATTTTCCAGGAACTTTTGTTTCTCTCTGTTATCTTTCCGGAAGCATGAGAGCGTGCGTTGTGCTTCTTTCGTTGGATCCCTCTTGCATCTGAATTGGGCCTATGTATTGAAAAGTAACTTCTAGTTTACTCCCCTAGAATAGAAAAAACTTCTCACTAGCTAGGGACAGCAAAGAATGTAAAACAATATCCTCGGCTTTACAACGTATACAGTAAAACTTTTAAAATCTGGGATACCAGTTGAATGTTATATTGTCAAGAAGCACACTATCGAATTATTGTGAGTAAGTTTGAGTTCAATATGGTTTTCTGATATGCGTGATACACCCATTAATATGCGTGATACCCAATTAAAAGCACATAAAGATGCTATCAAGGACAGTCTCTACTTGGCTCTTGAGGAGCTGGTGAAGATGTGGGAAAAACGAAAGCAACATCGATCAAGAATCCATCATATTCTTTAACAGTTGGAAGATCTTAGCCAGGGTGCTATAGAGTTCAAGTTTGTTTTTATCAATAGATCTTGTAATAGAGTAGCGCATGAATGTGCAAAACTAGTTATGCCTAGCTCACCGATGGTGGAGTGGCAAGCTGATGTCCCATCAGTGCTATGGCAGTTCCTCATTTCAGACTGTAATCTAGCCATTGGCTAAGTTAATGAAAGCCTTGGTTGATCTCAAAAAAAAAAAATACTTGGCTCTTGAGGCACTGCCTCAAACATAACCCATACAATGAGAAACATAAAAGAGGAGAAAATTTCACTTGGAGGTGAATTGAACCAATGTGGGGAGTAAATCGGACCAAAATTCAGTTTAAAGGATGAAGTGAACAACACAAATTCTTGAAGGTAGTAAAATAGTCTTCTTCCTATATTGAATGAGCAATTCATCAGTGCAGGCCAGCTTAGGCTGAACCTGAACAACTTTTAAAACAACTTGAAATATATTATTTTTATGTAAAAGTTTTACCTCCTGTTTATTCTATTGATCACCTCATTGTCGGTGCATCATTAACACTACATGTTATGGCCTGACTGAACCATAACTTGTTGAAGGTATAATTGCATCTCCATATAAATAGCATTGGTTCAAAGTACGTGTTTTTGGAGCATGGGGGCTTGATATAGGGAGCAAAGTCCATGCACAATAAGAACAAAAACATGATTGTGAAGTGGGAGAGGAGGGTCATCCTACGAGAATAGCAACTTCAGTCAGAATGGTAGGCACTCGGAATTCAAGCTCCAAAATTAGTTGCAATTGTCCACTGAGACATGAATCTCGTTGCACTGAACAAAAATATGCTGTAAATCTGGTGCTATATGAACTTTAAAATTGAAAAGATATCCAATTACACATGAAACACAAAAAAGGAACAAGAAATCGGACAGTGCACAATATCACCGGTACAATACTGCTGGTATTATATGAAGGGCACCACGGTCAATTTAGTTATATCGGTCCACTTCATGTCGTGTTCCTGCTACCACTCAAGAAACTCACCCTACCACCACCACTGATTTTGCGTCACCACCCTATTTGAATGGAAGCTGCACCTACAACACATTGGATTGCTGGTCTTTGCCATGACTTGTCGCGGCACCATTTAGTTTCTTTCGCGAAATATCCTTGTACTATGAAGAGGGAGGGGGTAAAAGAGTCCTTTCCCATGTACCTTTAGGCAGTAAATAAATAACTTAAGTGGGGTGGATAATGGCAAATGGCTGCGGAAAATTGAACTCATGGCGTTATCTAGATGCATGCCATACCAACGGTGTCGTGTTGTTGTCTGGATACAGGCCTCGTTAACGTCGTTTTTTGGAAATTGGAATACTAGTGGTGTGAACTGAATCGCTCCCATTATACAGTAGTGCATGAATTCTTCTGTTCTTACTGAAAGTTTCTGTTTTGATATTGATACTTATACCTTTTTCCCATTCTGTAACTGTAAGACCTTTTTGGTTATTCATCGAGATTTAATAACAAGTCAAGAGTGATGGCCTGAAAAGGCTGGACGGCTCTATAAAAAGAGCATGAAATCGTGATGCTTGGTTGGTGAAACATTATACACTACAACCTGCTCTCTGGTTGCAATGCAACTCAGCTCACGGTAGCACACTGATGATAAATAGCAGTAGTTTTGGTTTAATTTTCGTTTCTCATAGGGGCAGGTGTGAGGACACGCAGATGAACGAAAACATAAGAAGATGAGATAGCTATATTGGAGCTGAATAGGGTGGTAAAATTACAACAACAACGATAAAAAACATAGCACCTGTATCAGGAGGGGGAGGCCCCGGGAATTCAGTTTTGACAGACACATGATGCAAGCCAGGGTAGCGCGTATCATGGGAAAGGACTCTTTTACCTACTAGGGCATATGTGCAGAACTTGCGGGATTTGACTAGTTCCGTCTAGAAATCTTTCATTGAGATCTCAAAGCTTAGCAGGTTTTTTTTCTTTTTTTGCGAGGCAAAAGCTTACCGTTTAGGAATGGCATTGACCGAATGGGAGGCAAGGACCTAGATACAGCATCTTGATAATAAAAAATATCTCATAGAGGAGCGAGAATTTACAACCTCCCCCAAGAACAAAAGATCCTTTATCGATTGTCTGAAAAGCACTATCTACCACTTAGAGCGTATAATAAAGTGATGTAAGCGGGCCGAGTACATCTGTATAAATATGCCCTACGAATAAAATCGTGGATCCAGTTGTGGTCGTCTGTGGAAGTTTTCTCCTGGTGATTTCAGATCATAGGCCGATGGATTAAGGCCTGAGAATTTCTGAGAGCGCTTCAGTGTTCCCCGCCATGCAAGGGGTACTAGAATCCCATGCTCAACCATCGTTCCATATTTGGTATCAGAAGCCCCTGCTCTGCTCTGCTCGAAGAAAATATTGGGAAAGTAGTCCAGTGAGCGTGCTCTTTAAACACACCACCAATCATCAAGAGACCAGGAAAATTATTTACATAGTATCATATATTCTGTTGATTATACGATGTCATAAGTACATATAACGGTATTTTTTCATGACATTACACGATGGTGCACGCGTTCGGGTTCTCCTCGCTGAACGCCTCTGATGGATACTGTGGGTACCCATACATGGCTGGAGGATTGTAGGCATATGGGTAGTACGGTGGTGGACACTGGTAGTACTGGTGCAGGTAAGGGTAAGGGTAGGCTTGGTAAGCATAATACGGGTTGAGCTTGTTGAGGGCCATCTCCGGCGCCACCGTGACAACTCCGGGCGGCAGGGGAACTGTGAACAGGCGGTTGTCCTTCTTGTTGTTCTCTAGCACAACCCCGTCGCCGCCGTTGTTTGCAGCATCACCGTCATGAGTGTCATGCCCCTCGGCACCATGGTCGTGGCTCGGCTTCTCCGCTTCAAGCTTCTCGCCGGCATGGTCCTCCTCTTGGGGTGGCGCTTCACTCACCTCTTTGTCATGTCCATCCTTTTTCTCTCCCAGATTGTCAGATGGGTCTTGCTGCTTTGTCTCAGCTTCCATCACGGGTGCGTCCATTGGTGGTGACTTGGTTGCTGGCAGCAGGTCCAGTGGCTCCGCCCTGATGATGGCAGCTTTCCGGCCTGTGCTGTTGCGGATGAAGCCTACTAGCGTGGCCGGCTCGACCATTCCCTTCACCATCATCTGCGAGGATTTCAGCAGCGGCACGGCTTCCTTCACTCCTGATGATCAAGAGTTATTTTAGCACAAAAGTTAAATCTATTTTTGTCCGATTATATAAAACTTTCCTCAAATTGACAAGTTCCAGCATGGACATCATATATAGCAGGCTTTATACATATTCACTGAGGACATGTAGTAGTCCGTTTCTACCACTGTGGAACTGCCTGATAAACAACCATACCTTCTATTTTGAGAATCCTCCGTTTGATCTCCTCGCTGCAAGCTTCACAGTGCATGTTCATCCTCAGCACGACTACCATTTCCTTGTACACACGTTCCGTTCACATCAACAAAATCAGAAAATCACTCACCGGTAAAAGAAAATGGAAAAAAATTGAACTAATACTATTTGTTGCACAGATATAAGTAAGTACCGTGTCCACGTCTGCAATCTCGTTCGCCAGGTCACCGTCAGCATCATCTTTCTTGGTCTGAGCACCCTTCACCACCGGCAACGGAAGCTTGTCCAGGGGCGGGTTCAGCAGGGTCGCCTTCTTCCCGGTCTTCCTCTCGACAATCTGCATCGCCTCCCTCGCGTTGTCAACCGCCCTTGGGCCGCGCATGATCACCTTGTTGGACCGGGAATCCACGCTCACCTCTCCAGCACCTTTGATCAACCCCGGTGCAGGGATCAATTAACAATTCCATATCTAGGGAGAAAGCATCAAAGAAGGGAGCAAAACTCGATCAGTTGTACTACTCATATTACCGTCGAGGCGCTGCAGCGAGCGGCGCAGCTTTATGGCGCAGCCGTCACAGTGCACCGACGCCCCGATCACCACGTCGTCCTCCGCCGCGGCCGCTGCATCGCCGGCGCCCTTCTCGGACACCATGTCACGTTCCTCCACCACACCAGTTTCAGTAGCAGCGCCCTTGGGTGCTTCAGCCGCGTCGCCGTCCCGTCTCTTGGTCCGCCGCTGCACCGAACACGTTCGCAAACAAATTCATCATCACTTGCAAAGAAAGAAGATTGCATAATCCGAAGAACATACACACACCACCGTCGATCGATCTACTCATACCTTGGCCATTTTCGATGGGTGTTGTTGAAGGCTTGCGTTGTTCTGTGGACCACCTCACGGCGGTGCCAGGAGACCCCCGATTTATAGCCTGGACCCGAGCGCATTGCGGTGCGTGATTTCGTAGCTAGGAATCGCCGTGGAGAGGGGTGGGCGCGCCACGCAGG
This sequence comes from Eragrostis tef, assembly GCA_000970635.1. Classification (NCBI taxonomy): domain Eukaryota; kingdom Viridiplantae; phylum Streptophyta; class Magnoliopsida; order Poales; family Poaceae; genus Eragrostis; species Eragrostis tef. The sequence goes on along the minus strand of LAPY01000485.1, from coordinate 15,165 downwards.
GGCGCCGCATGGATAACGGGCTGCTGGGGCGGCACGGCCGCTGATTCCCCGCCCTTGCTCCGCTGGAAACCATCGCAGGTATCGCGCCTTTGGCTCCGCCTGCGGCGTGGCACCTGCCAGGTGAGTGCTGACGACGAGAGATAGCACGGAGACTTGTGCACCGATGTATATCTCTATCTGATAACGTAATGGTGCCTTGTCTTGGGAACGCTTCAGCCGCGTCGTCGTCCCGTATCTTGTTCCGCCGCTGCACCGAACACGTTCGCAAACAAATTAATTCATCATCACTTGCAAAGAAAGAAGATAGCATAATCCGAAGAACTTCACACATCACTGCCGATCTCTACTCATACCTTGGCCATTACCGATGGGTGTTGTTGAACGCTTCCGTTGTTCTGCGGACCACTTCAGGCGCTGCCAGGAGAGCCCCCGATTTATAGCCTGGACCCGTGCTCAATGCGGTGCGTGAGGTCATAGCTAGGAATCGCCGTGGAGACGGGTGGGCGCGCCACGCGGGGGCGCCGCATGGATAACAGGCTGCTGGGCGGCACGGCCGCTGATTCCCCGCCCTTGCTCCGCTGGAAACCATCGCAGGTATCGCGCCTTTGGCTCCGCCTGCGGCGTGGCACCTGCCAGGTGAGTGCTGACGACGAGAGATAGCACGGAGACTTGTGCACCGATGTATATCTCTATCTGATAACGTAATGGTGCCTTGTCTTGGGAACGGTTGGTTAGGTGTATGTGTTGTGTAGGAAATCGTGGTGTCATGTTCTTAGATTTTCATTTTTGGTGAAACGGGGTCAAGTTCTTAGTTTTTTTCACCCGGATAGTACTGCGAGAACTTCGGCCGTTACTGATGATTCGCCATGGTGTTCGCAGCCTTTCCCGGAAACATGATCGATCCAAGGAACTGCTTTACTGTCGGCTAATCCATTTAGCAACGACCCTTGCGCACTGGCGGCCAGACCTGCAAGGTCTTACAGTAACCCTCAGTCACTAAGCAGAAACATAGCCAATCGTTCCATCTGAACCCGTCGGTCTCTCTAGTGGCTGCAGGTGCTAACTTTGCCGACAGTTAGTAAACAACACATCTTATCTTATCTTATATCTACTAATTAGAGGCTTCTTTCGGTGCCTCCATGTTAATCGGAGAAAAATCCTAGAAATTACCACAAAAAAGCAAAACATCTAGCCATCAATTTAGTATAATCTAGCATCACAACCATTGGATTAAATTTATCCGAAATTACCCATATTGCCATTATGAAAAATAGATTAGATGCCATGTAAAATCCGTAGAAAGATCTTTACCGATTATACGTACAACCGTGCTCTTGGTTTTTCCTTCGTGGTTGCCCTAGCGCCGCCGTCATCAATGTTGATCTGAAGGAGATGGTGCCGCTTCCGGGATGGGTGCTGAGGTACGTATCCTTCAATCCGATCCAGTTTGCCATATTGTATATTCTCAATTTCTCATCGATCACCTGCTTCTATTCTCTTCTTTCTGTGTTTTATTCATCTCACGGGAGCGACGCTGCGGCCGAAACACAAGCTCACGTCGAACGAAGGAAAGTCGGATGGAATCGTAGAATCTTGCGAGAGAATCGATCGGTTTGTTTTGTTTGATTACCATATTAATTTACATAATGGGAACGAGGCCGCCGAGCAGGTGAGCAGCCGTGCCCCAGGTGTCATCTTATCAGGACCCAATGCTACTGCATCGTAGCTGCTATTCTCCTACACTAATCTGATTTTTGATAATGGTAGGACGATGTTGCGGAGATGTTCTGTGTCGGTCTCTCTAGTGGCTGCAGGTGCTAACTTTGCCGACAGTTAGTAAACAACACATCTTATCTTATCTTATATCTACTAATTAGAGGCTTCTTTCGGTGCCTCCATGTTAATCGGAGAAAAATCCTAGAAATTACCACAAAAAAGCAAAACATCTAGCCATCAATTTAGTATAATCTAGCATCACAACCATTGGATTAAATTTATCCGAAATTACCCATATTGCCATTATGAAAAATAGATTAGATGCCATGTAAAATCCGTAGAAAGATCTTTACCGATTATACGTACAACCGTGCTCTTGGTTTTTCCTTCGTGGTTGCCCTAGCGCCGCCGTCATCAATGTTGATCTGAAGGAGATGGTGCCGCTTCCGGGATGGGTGCTGAGGTACGTATCCTTCAATCCGATCCAGTTTGCCATATTGTATATTCTCAATTTCTCATCGATCACCTGCTTCTATTCTCTTCTTTCTGTGTTTTATTCATCTCACGGGAGCGACGTTGCGGCCGAAACACAAGCTCACGTCGAACGAAGGAAAGTCGGATGGAATCGTAGAACCTTGCGAGAGAATCGATCGGTTTGTTTTGTTTGATTACCATATTAGTTTACATAATGGGAACAAGGCCGCCGAGCAGGTGAGCAGCCGTGCCCCAGGTGTCATCTTATCAGGACCCAATGCTACTGCATCGTAGCTGCTATTCTCCTACACTAATCTGAATAGGACGATGTTACGGAGATGTTCTGCTGTTCATGCACGGACTGCTGCAGGAACAAGAAAAGCAGGCGGAGGAAGGACAGAGAAGACCAGAGAAGCAAGACGATGGATCCCAAGTATATACTCGCTAAAGGTAGAAAGCCCTTTCGAAGCATTAAGAATTCTTAAGATTGGTTAATTGACGAGTCTATCTGTGCATGAGCGGATGAGCCTGTTCGTGTCAATTCATCACAATAGTTAATGTAAATAACTGTTTGCACTGCTTTCATAAAAATAAAAACTGTTTGCCCTATATTCAGACATGATGTTACCTGACGTCCAATCACAGAAAAAATCATAGGACCTATATATGTCCATAGGACAAATTTTCTTAGACCACTTGGTAATTAGATATTCTAGAGGTGATAAACCGGAGTTGTGATCAAGTTTCAAAAGTAAACATATGTAGGATCAACTCAAATTGATTGACTGATCGACTGGAAAAGGTTAATAGTGCTCATATGTTAAGTGAACCCGGGTTCTGAAATTGTCGGTCTCTCTAGTGGCTGCAGGTGCTAACTTTGCCGACAGTTAGTAAACAACACATCTTATCTTATCTTATATCTACTAATTAGAGGCTTCTTTCGGTGCCTCCATGTTAATCGGAGAAAAATCCTAGAAATTACCACAAAAAAGCAAAACATCTAGCCATCAATTTAGTATAATCTAGCATCACAACCATTGGATTAAATTTATCCGAAATTACCCACATTGCTATTATGAAAAATAGATTAGATACCATGTAAAATCCGTAGAAAGATCTTTACCGATTATACGTACAACCGTGCTCTTGGTTTTTCCTTCGTGGTTGCCCTAGCGCCGCCGTCATCAATGTTGATCTGAAGGAGATGGTGCCGCTTCCGGGATGGGTGCTGAGGTACGTATCCTTCAATCCGATCCAGTTTGCCATATTGTATATTCTCAATTTCTCATCGATCACCTGCTTCTATTCTCTTCTTTCTGTGTTTTATTCATCTCACGGGAGCGACGCTGCGGCCGAAACACAAGCTCACGTCGAACGAAGGAAAGTCGGATGGAATCGTAGAATCTTGCGAGAGAATCGATCGGTTTGTTTTGTTTGATTACCATATTAGTTTACATAATGGGAACAAGGCCGCCGAGCAGGTGAGCAGCCGTGCCCCAGGTGTCATCTTATCAGGACCCAATGCTACTGCATCGTAGCTGCTATTCTCCTACACTAATCTGATTTTTGATAATGGTAGGACGATGTTGCGGAGATGTTCTGCTGTTCATGCACGGACTGCTGCAGGAACAAGAAAAGCAGGCGGAGGAAGGACAGAGAAGACCAGAGAAGCAAGACGATGGATCCCAAGTATATACTCGCTAAAGGTAGAAAGCCGTTTCGAAGCATTAAGAATTCTTAAGATTGGTTAATTGACGAGTCTATCTGTGCATGAGCGGATGAGCCTGTTCGTGTCAATTCATCACAATAGTTAATGTAAATAACTGTTTGCACTGCTTTCATAAAAATAAAAACTGTTTGCCCTATATTCAGACATGATGTTACCTGACGTCCAATCACAGAAAAAATCATAGGACTTATATATGTCCATAGGACAAATTTTCTTAGACCACTTGGTAATTAGATATTCTAGAGGTGATAAACCGGAGTTGTGATCAAGTTTCAAAAGTAAACATATGTAGGATCAACTCAAATTGATTGACTGATCGACTGGAAAAGGTTAATAGTGCTCATATGTTAAGTGAACCCGGGTTCTGAAATCCCGAAACAATATTTATACCTAAACTAATCATGACATCACATTTTCGACTAAATATTGAATGATATCAAATAATGAAAATAATGGTTCATTGATGCATTAAATAATTAATTGTGCCATGTTAAAGACTAAAACCATGAATAAACTTCTGTTATTTTCACAAACCCATGTGTTCATAATAATGGATTTAAGGTTAATTCAAATCATGTAGCCACCTTTGTCCTTTCGCTCATGTTTTCTATAGATAAAAATATATATGATCCAATTTTTTATTACTGGATGTGTCAATGTGTTTATTTTGAAAAAAGATTGCTAGGCCGTGCATGTGCGCAGGTTGAGAGGCTAGTGGATTTAATGGCAGACAGTTAGATATTTCACCAACGGTCAAATTATGGAATTAAATAAGATTCCATCCTAAGTTTGTAATGGAAATATTTTTTTGTGTTTTGGGTCAGGATATGACAATTTGTATTTTTGCATAAGTTGATTCACCAAACTAATTGTTCTTGTCAGATACCATACAATTGCTCAAAGATCCAAAGGCTTCGAGGAACGTACGTTGATCGGATCAACTTGGATGCATCTATATAAATGTCATTTGATGGGATTCGAGGAATGTACTTTTGATCGGGTCAACTTGGATGCGTCTAAATCTGATTTGTTACACTAAAGCTGTCAAGTTCCTCTTGGTGAAAATTACTTGGTCAACATTGTGGATGCATCGATAATAATATATCTTACATATAACTTGCAAAAAAATATCTTACATATAATTTTGTGGGGTGAGGTAATGTACAGTGAGGTGGCCCATGGCGAAGTAGTCCGACGGAGGTGGTGGATGACGGGAAAAGTGACATATCATCCGAATTCAAATTTACGGTGTCAAAGGGCGAAAAGAAAGCCAATGACGACAAAGGGTCTCCTAGCCCAAGGCCTTGGTCATGGCCGATTTGATGCTCACGGGCCTGTTGAGCTCACTATCGAAATATAATAGCAAGGCATATTGGACTTTTGGAGGCATGTCCAAGCGCCAAAATGAGGCCCTACTTCTAAGAATACAAATAACTGAAATGTAATTTTACTTATAACTGCATGTTTCTTCAATATAAAATACTAAGAAATGTAATGGGCCTAATGGTCATTCACGCTAAAAGAATAAAAGGCGAACCTTCCTTACGAATATTCATCTACAAAAAAAGGTCATTGGCCTAGTATTTTTCAAAATGAAATCTTCATAGTTCATCTTCTCCAACATTACCATGTGCTATCATTCCCAATTCACAAAAAGGACAAAACTAATTCAGATATATATTTGTTCTAACAAGTTAATTAATCAGGAAATTTCAGTTTGTGATCAAACCTGAATGTGATGTGTAGAGCTAGAAAAATTTTGGGAGGACACAATCTGACCTGCCCAGTGTCCACGATGCATGACGTTCTTTGAAAGAAGGAAAATCGCAACTCAATTGAAAGAAGGAAAAATTTGGATTCTCGTCGATTCAGGACCAAGAAGGGCACGGGCCGCAGAGAGTCAGGAAAGATCTTTTTCTTTAGGGTAACACCACCTTTATTAATCAACAATTGCATAAGTGTTACCAAAAATCATCAAGCGGTGTTAAAAACCACAAATGCCTTCTAATTAATATGTATATTGATTGAACCCCTATCCTGAGCATGCGTGTCTTGGTTCTACCTTCAATTTTTCATGGACGAATTCCACCATCACAAAGTCCATCTTGGCTTGTATCTCTATACTTGTATGCCACCCCCCTCCCCCCCCTCCCCCGGCGCTAGATCTGCCACTAGGGTTCTAACCCCTTCCATCACTACTAGGTACTAGAAACTCGCCGCGTTCCACGCTATCGTTGCAGCGGACGCACTGCTCGAGTTCTTGGATATCGGTGCATCAACATCAATTTTTGCCATGCCTGACGGATGGGGAAGCCACTTGGGTACTACCGCCTGAACTCGTTGGCTCTCCTGCAGCTTAGATTTGGAGAGGTCGAGGGTCTGCGATAAACCGGTCAATTAAGCAATGCATCCAAAGCTAGACTCTAAAAAGAATTTCATGAATCGCCTTCTGGCTCGCAAGCCAGATAGCCCAAAGTGTAGTCACAACCTAGAATAGCTCTTCATGCACAACATGTTTCATTACCTTTGCTAGCCATCCTCGAGCACTTTCCTCTTTGACTTGGCACAAAAATTACCTTTGCTAGCCATGCTCGAGCACTTTGCTCTTCGACTTTTTTTTTTTGAGAATTACACAGTACAAACGCAGACGCTCACAACACGTACGCACACTCATCCCTATAAACACACGTACGCAAACCCTACCCCTATGAGCACCTCCGAAGGACTGAGCACCCGGCAGATCTGGAGATTCCCGAAGTCACCAAAGGCGCCTCGTTGTTGACGGGAACGTCGCTTACCACTTAACGCATAACGCTGGTAAATCCTAGAAAATTCGCTCTCACCGGGGGTCGAACCCAGGACCTCAAAGGTGTTACTCGGGTACCTTAACCACTAGGTCAAGACCCCTTTCACACTTTGCTCTTCGACTTGGCACAAAAATTCTGATCTCTTCACGTTCTAAAGCCCAATACACACTTAGAAATATGCTGCATATGCTGCACCAACTAGTTTGTATGGACCGACTCACTCGTCACCTGCGATCAGAACGGATGCTGGATTGATGATGGGCCAGTTTCTAAGCTATGTTTTATTGGGCCTAATCCATTAGGTATTTGACTATGGGGGCCCTATTCAATTGCCCACCTTGCACATGCTAATCTAAGGAATTCCTATACGTTAGACCATCCGATGGGAGTCAAAGTGTAGATCAGTGTTTTAAATTGGAAAAAGTCCATATTACTACCTTAAAGTATAACCAAAATTCACATAATCCCCTAAACTATCTTTTGATTCATTTTACCTCTAAACTATGTCATTTGGTTCCATACACTCCTTAATACAACTTCTCTTTCTTATTTCTCCATGCACAAATTGAATTTTTAATTTAATTTTGCATGGATGTAGTGAATCTCACAATGTATGTCAGAAAAAAGATATCATGAATTTTTCGTCATTATTTTTAATATAATATCGTTTTTCAAAGATACTTAATTACTAAATATCTCAGCCGATCTAAATAATGATAAAAAAATGTTTTATATTCTTGTAACGTGAGTTACAATGTCTACTGTCATCTCGCAAAATTTGAACATAATGCCACACTTGCGCATGGAGAAATAAAAATGAAAAATTATATTAGGGGTTAAACTAAACCAAGTGACATAGTTTAAGGGGTGAAATGAACCAAAAAATAATTTAGGGAGTTATGTAGACTTTGACTATACTTTAGGAAATAATTTAGACTTTTTCTTTTTAAATTCATACAAACGAGGAAGGAAAGGCTCTCAGGTCGCCACTAGGAAGATGTGATATCCTTAAACACATTTTTATCTCAAACTGTGAGTCCACTTTCAAATCCGTTTGAACCTATGTGTTCCTAGAATTAATTCTACAAAATGAGATCAAATTTGATTTTTTGAATTTTTTAAAAAAATCTTGTCAACATTTTAGTTCAACGTTATGTAGACACAATTTTTAAAATAATATTGTCACGGGTTGTTGAAAATGTTGATACATGAATTTCGAAATTTCTTATATAGAATAAAAAATATTAACATGGTAGAACATTGAATTAATTACCATGATTAAAAATAAAAGAAAAAAAGTTAAAACCATACCTGTATTGTAAGCGGGCCCATAGACTATCGGTTGGCGTCTAATCTACATATAGCAGATCCCGCCAATGTACGCCCCTTTACAAATCCTACTATATTGCTACTCTCATGAGGATAATTGCTATAGCACCACTGATAAGAGTGACCATCTCCTCAATACTATTAGTAAAGAGGCCTTCTCTTCAGTGCCATCCATGAGTGACCATCTCCTCAATCCAACTTTTCTCTTACTCAGTTGCCCCTGCCCATAGCTTCTTCCATGGTGCGCTCTCATCCTGATGCTTCTTCGATCCATGCGGCTGCCCGAGCTTGCTGGAGAGGCTCGCCCTGACGAGCGTGCCAGCCCGTCGCACTGTCTTGCCCTGACGAGCCCGTTGCGCCATCCTGCCAGCTCGCCGTGTCGTCCTGCTTCGCACGCATTAGCTCACGGCGGTACCCTGTCGCGCTCGCGAGCCCACCGCGTCGTCCTGCCAGCTCACCACGTCGTCCTGTCGCGCGCCGTCCTGCCTTACTGCCTCTGGCTGAAGCATAAACTTCAAATCAAAGCACCACAAACAAGCTAAGTCATAATCGAGTTTGGGAGGAGCCAAGCAGAAAGCAGAAATTGATTGTGGGCACAAGAACTCGTTGGATTATCGCTGGGTTGAATTATTGACTAAGGTCCTAGATGCCCAAGGACCTCACGAACTTCTAGCATGGCTGATGTCTGCTCTCATGGATGCCAGGGCAGGCGAGCTCCGCGTTGTGTATGAGCCACACCGCCCGTTGCCGCGTGCGGCAGGCAGGTCGCCACAACTGAGTGTGCATGCTGTGCGGCAGGCAGGCCGCCCCAGTTGCGTGCGCCTGCCCCTGTCTCCGCCGTGGATGAAGGTGCCCTCCACCACCATGGATAGGAGTCAAGAAGAAGCGGCGGCCAGCGGCCAGGGGCAAAAGAGGAAGAGAAAAATTGGATTTGGAGTCTGTTAGTACTTTGGAGCGGGATTCACTCATAGATGGTATTAAAGAGAAAGCTTCTTTACTAATGATGTTGAGGAGATGGTCCTTCTTATTGGTGTTGACAGGGCAATTATCCCCATTCTCATTGAGTCATGGTCACGGAAGAACGACAAGAGGCTGGCTCGAAACCTCGGATATGACAAAAGCAGAGCAAACACCACTGAAAAGTAGTTTGGCTACCCCACGAAAGAAGCAGGAGTTTCTTAGAGGAGCTTCCCTTGGATTAAAGACACTGCTGGTCCATAGTGGGCCTAACGCCCGGATGATGAGTTAATGCGGACAATCTATTCGAGAGCAACTTGCATTAACATGCCAATCTTGTCAGTGTTGCCGGGGCGATTATCCCCACTCTCACTGACACATAAAATAAAAAATATTAACATGGTAGAACATTGAATTAATTACCATGATTAAAAATAAAAGAAAAAAAGTTAAAACCATACCTGTATTGTAAGCGGGCCCATAGACTATCGGTTGGCGTCTAATCTACATATAGCAGATCCCGCCAATGTACGCCCCTTTACAAATCCTACTATATTGCTACTCTCATGAGGATAATTGCTATAGCACCACTGATAAGAGTGACCATCTCCTCAATACTATTAGTAAAGAGGCCTTCTCTTCAGTGCCATCCATGAGTGACCATCTCCTCAATCCAACTTTTCTCTTACTCAGTTGCCCCTGCCCATAGCTTCTTCCATGGTGCGCTCTCATCCTGATGCTTCTTCGATCCATGCGGCTGCCCGAGCTTGCTGGAGAGGCTCGCCCTGACGAGCGTGCCAGCCCGTCGCACTGTCTTGCCCTGACGAGCCCGTTGCGCCATCCTGCCAGCTCGCCGTGTCGTCCTGCTTCGCACGCATTAGCTCACGGCGGTACCCTGTCGCGCTCGCGAGCCCACCGCGTCGTCCTGCCAGCTCACCACGTCGTCCTGTCGCGCGCCGTCCTGCCTTACTGCCTCTGGCTGAAGCATAAACTTCAAATCAAAGCACCACAAACAAGCTAAGTCATAATCGAGTTTGGGAGGAGCCAAGCAGAAAGCAGAAATTGATTGTGGGCACAAGAACTCGTTGGATTATCGCTGGGTTGAATTATTGACTAAGGTCCTAGATGCCCAAGGACCTCACGAACTTCTAGCATGGCTGATGTCTGCTCTCATGGATGCCAGGGCAGGCGAGCTCCGCGTTGTGTATGAGCCACACCGCCCGTTGCCGCGTGCGGCAGGCAGGTCGCCACAACTGAGTGTGCATGCTGTGCGGCAGGCAGGCCGCCCCAGTTGCGTGCGCCTGCCCCTGTCTCCGCCGTGGATGAAGGTGCCCTCCACCACCATGGATAGGAGTCAAGAAGAAGCGGCGGCCAGCGGCCAGGGGCAAAAGAGGAAGAGAAAAATTGGATTTGGAGTCTGTTAGTACTTTGGAGCGGGATTCACTCATAGATGGTATTAAAGAGAAAGCTTCTTTACTAATGATGTTGAGGAGATGGTCCTTCTTATTGGTGTTGACAGGGCAATTATCCCCATTCTCATTGAGTCATGGTCACGGAAGAACGACAAGAGGCTGGCTCGAAACCTCGGATATGACAAAAGCAGAGCAAACACCACTGAAAAGTAGTTTGGCTACCCCACGAAAGAAGCAGGAGTTTCTTAGAGGAGCTTCCCTTGGATTAAAGACACTGCTGGTCCATAGTGGGCCTAACGCCCGGATGATGAGTTAATGCGGACAATCTATTCGAGAGCAACTTGCATTAACATGCCAATCTTGTCAGTGTTGCCGGGGCGATTATCCCCACTCTCACTGACACTGCTGGTCCATACTTACCGAAGTGGTATTAAAACAGATTGAAACAAAGACCAAATTACACATCCATGAGAGATCAGATCCCTGAGAGAGAGAGAGAGAGAGAGAGAGAGAGAGAGAGAGAAGTTAAAATCCCTTGAGTAGCATATCATCCACAAACCGGTCCATGTTCCCGTACGACGAGCCACCCTGTTTGGTAGCTTCTTCAGCGAGCCGTTTCCACCCCACCACCTTCTCCCTCGCCTGCTTCCCCTTCTCCCCGGCCATCATCCTGCGGCAGCTCGGCGCCGATCCCCCACGCCGCGGCCACCTGGCGGCAGTTGGTCGTCTGCTCGGACACGACGGGGCACCCGAGCACGGGCACGCCGGCGACGACGCTCTCCAGGATGGAGTTCCACCCGCAGTGCGTGAGGAAGAGGCCCACGGCCGGGTGGCCCAGCACCGCCTCCTGCGCGCACCACGGCACCACGAGCCCTTCCTCGGCGATCTCGACGTCGGCGGCCATGTCCGGCCGAAGGACCCAGAGGTACGGCGAGCCGCACCGCGCCAGCCCCGCCGCGAATTTCTTCACGTCCGTGCCACCCATGCTCGCGTGGCTGCCGAAGCTCGTGTACACGACGGAGCGCGCCGGCTTGCCGTCCAGCCACGCCACACCGGAGGCGGGGCGCCCACCATTGTGGCGAGCGGCCCGACGGTGTAGATGGGCGGGAGGAGCGGCGCGAGCGCGTCGAGGACGTCCTTCTCGATGTCGTGGAAAGTGTTGAGGACGACGGCCTTGGCGGAGGCCGCGACCTCCATCTGGTGGACGTGGAAGTTTACCAGCCAGTCTTGGGCGTTGGTGGTGCGGCAGAACGTTGGCATGTCCCTCAGCCGCATCCACTTCATCCCGGGCACCCAGTCCAGTGGGGCGTCCAGAGAGCCGTCGGTTTTGTAGCCATCTTTTATGAAAGAACACAATTTACAATTGTCAGATAAAATTCCAAACATCTCGTTACTTGATAATATTCATTTCCAATTTTATATTTTGTTTTATAAAAAACAAAATGTGTACCTCTGAGAGGGATATGTCCCCTTCTGATGAGCTCCCCGAACTGGAGGTAACCCATGAGCCCGGAGCGCGCCCACCGCCGCGAACGGCATCGGCGTGTCCGCCACCACGCAGCTCACCGGCGGCACGCCGGGCCGGTCCCTCATGTCCCGCAGCAGCGCCTTGAACGGCTCGAGGCAGTTCTTCTCCATGGCCTCGTGGTGCGCCTGCAGCGTGCGCGGCGGGTCGTCCAGCGACAGCCCGTCGGGGACGACCTCGACGGCGAAGCCCTCCGCGGTCTCCGTCTCGCCGCCGGCGGCGTCACCGCCGCCCCTGGCTGGCCGCCGCGAGATTGGAGGACGCGCCCGAGCTGCAGGTGCGGCGCGACGTGCCCGTGCGCCGGGAACGGCACCAGCACCACGTGCGGCTTCGTCTGCGTCGAGCTCGAACCCATTGGACTTCTTGCGTTGCGGTGGACTGTGGTGCTGGCGCTGCTACTCAATCGGCTCTGGTGTAAAAGCTCCCGCCGGGGACGGCTGACGCCTGCGACTTAGTACGTATGGTGGTGGTTGTGCTTCAAACGTGGCTGCCTCCAAGAACGGCAGCTTCTACCTAACTTTCACTTCGCCATTTCCCGTAGGGCCTTGGCTGCGAGCGTGGGGACCTGCGGTCCTCGACCGTCCACGGGACCGGAAACATCAACAGTTGCTATCTGAACCAGCTTTTATGATTTCGATCGACACAAAGAAGATTGTTAAACAGTATCTAGGAAGCAACTTTTATTTATGGTTTCGACACATAAGACAAATGGCAAATGGGGAAATGATGAAGATTCGAAAAATGGGGAGACGATGAGAACCGGCTTTGCTCTCAGATACCTGCGTCAAGAGGTGAAGGTATATCAGCTTTTCCATTGACGAAATCGAAACCACTCATGCAGAGGGTGCCAGAAATCCCAACCGTTCATCCCAACAACCACGTCGCGGTCAAACGAGTGCACGGCCGAGACAGGTGTTGATGATACTGATATGAAGTGTGTGTTGGGTCGGGGTCCATCCATAAAGACCACTAAACATTTAATTTTAACTCGGAGTAATAGACTATCCTTCGTCATTGTTCGTACCTGCGTTATTTTTTTTTGCCTAATCCATTTCTGAATTACGTTAAACATTTACCATAATTGATTCAAATTTATGATTGGCACCGGCTTCTGAAACATTATACAAAATAATATTAAATAAATGTCTACAAAAAATAATAAATTTACTAGAAAAACAATCGTCGGCGGAAAATTTCACGACGGCCATAGTTGGGGAGGAAGGGGGAGATCGAGCGATTGGGCGGCAATGGTAGTGGATTCTCACTGTGGTGTGGTCGCGGAGGCGCTTTGAGAGGTGACAAAGCTATTTGGGGGTTTATATAGGGGCGCGGGTGGTCCGAATGGTGGGAACGCGACGGCGACGGTGAGGACACGCATCTGCGCGCATTAGAAAAGGGAGCGGGCAGGGGCGAGTGCACGTGCTTGGCATGGCGGTGACGCCTGCCGCGTGGAGCACATGGGAAAAATCCAGACGCGGTGGCTCGGCTCGGCGGCGCGTGGCGCGGGGGCAGGCGGCGGGCGACACGCGGCAAGGAAACGTGGTGGAGCGGCGTGGGATGGGCGACGGCGTCGTCCGCGCGGGCCAGAGCGAGCTGGGCTGGACGAGGCTGGGCCGGAGAAGGAAGAAAACGGGGCGCGCAGATGGGCCGAGAAGAGAGGAAAGAGGGAAGGCGTGCCCAGTGGAGACAAGGAAGGAAAATGGGCCAGGGGAAAACAACCCATTTGCTAAGAGGGAAGGAAAAATAGTTTAGACATTTCTGATAAATCAATTGAAAATCCAAGTGAAGCTCAAATCGGCTCAAATAATTTCAAATAAAATTTGTAAATTCAAAACTCAAATCTATCAACCATGTTGGCAAGTTCCATTTTTAATTCCTTTCAGAAATTTCCACTTTTTTATATTCTTGAGTAATATAGTTTAGAGTTTTATTTTCAAAAATGCTAAATTTAAATGGAGGTAGAGAATTCAAACACTTGAGCACTTGTATTAGTTTAGTTATATTTATTTTGAAAATTCGATGAAAAGGTAAGAATTAGAGATAAATTTAAATTTGACTGATTTTTATTTCTTTTGAATTTTGGGGCGTGGCACTTGGACCCTCCAGGTGTAGTGTCGTCATCTCCTTGCCGCGCCGCCGATGCTTGTGCACGTTCCCATGCTGCACGCTGACCTCGTCGTGCCTATGGAGGACGTGGTGGTGGTGGTGATGGCTGGGCCCCGTACTGTGGTGGTGATCGCCCTGGCGGTGGTGGTGTCGTCTCATGTGCCTCAGGCGCGTTTCATTATGTCGTTCCAAAACAAATCGAGCCCCCCCTCCCCAATTCATCTCCTTCTCCCTCCTAGCATCTCTCGCTCTCTCTGCTTCGTTGCTCCCCGCGTTGCCGCACGCCCGAGACCCTGCGCCCCAGACTCGAGCCGGTGCATCGCCTCTATGCTCCGGCCCGCCGCTGCTCATGCTCTGTTTCTCGCTCTGCGCCCCGCGCCGACTTGATTGTACAGCCATTCCGGGCTTCTAACAGCCATGAGGGGTTGTTTCAGTTTTCAGAAGTTGTTGTTCCAGCCATCACAAGCGGATGTTACAATCTTTACAAGAGGATGTGCCAGCCTTCACAAATGAATGTTATAACCTTTAGAAGTTGTTGTTCCGGCCTTCACAAGCGAATGTGCCAGCCTTCACAAATGAATTTTCTAACCTTTAGAAGTTGTTGTTTCGGCCTTCACAAGCGGATTGGCTTTTAGAAGCTGTTGTTCTAGCCTTCACAAGCAGATGTTCTAGCCAAACGGTTGTTCAAACCTCTATGTACATTTGTTGCAGCGTCCATGAACAATTATTCATGCGTCAATGGTCGATTGGATTTGCAGAAGGGGAAGCTTTCAATTGATTTCCATAGCAATGGTGGAGGAATCGATAGGGGAGGAAGAAGAAGAGGCCTGCTTTCTTGCTTTTTTCTCTCGTTTCTGCCCTCGCGAGTGGCCATGGAGAGTAGCAGCTGAAGCTCCTTTTTTTTTTTCTGTGGTGGCTGTATAGACGACCTCGAGGAGGATGAAGAAGCGCTGCTACGTCCTTGCTGCTTGGGACGGGCCGTGCTGTTTTCTCTTGCTGGACCGGGTGCACGCGTGGGGGAGTGGGGCTGGGTCCCCGGTCTGCCCCATAATCCCTATAAATAGCACGCTACCTGTCATACCCTATTTTCTAGAGTATGTTGTGCATCAT
>LAPY01000484.1:176220-188489 GCA_000970635.1 Eragrostis tef | reverse complement strand
TTTTTTTTTCTTTTCTTTTCTTTTTTAGAGGGGGGGAGTCATCTGGTGCTTTCTGCTTTGTCATTGTTGTTAGGTTATCGGCGGAACGACGGCACGTAGATCATGACAGATAATAAAAAGTAGAACTGGAATAGAGGAGACGAAGGGGGTCTCCTCAACTATATATAAGGGAGAAAACCTAGCTTCGTGTTAGGTCTGGATTCGATAAAGTCGCCCACATGGACCAGGACATCTTTTTTTAGAAGATGGGTCTGGTCCAATAAGAGTTTTACAACAATTGTGACCGCCTGATGGTATACCCACCCTTGAGGCAAGGCACAACCTGGGGTAAAAAAAAATGAAATCTCTAGGCGATAAAAAAAAACTAAGCAACGTTATTACGAAAAAAGAAAATAGAAAATAAGGGGAAAACTCATATAGGCAGAAAAGATGAACCATTTCCGTTGCACTTTCGGAATTCAACCTCCAGCTAGCATTTCACATATGTTCGGTACTTGGCTTAATGGCATCCAACCCGAGCTTAGAGGCCAAATTTGTGTTGGTTTGACAGCTATTTGTTGGGCTTTATGGTTGAATAGAAATGATATGGTTTTCAACCACTCCAAAACTAACACTTTCATGCAGGTAATTTTCAGGGCAACCCATTGGACCTATACTTGGTCATTGCTGCATAAGGACAAGGAAGCAAGAGCAAACTTGAAGAATGCTTGCCGTCTTTTGGAGACAGTTGTGATGGAGGTGTTTGCGAAGTTTGGTTGGAAGTTCTCGAATAGATTTACAGTCTAGTTGTGCTTGTATTCGATTTCTCTATCTTATTTCCCGGGTTTTGAGTGCTCCCTTCAGCCCTTTGTGAGCCTAAGT
Source organism: Eragrostis tef (assembly GCA_000970635.1). NCBI lineage: Eukaryota > Viridiplantae > Streptophyta > Magnoliopsida > Poales > Poaceae > Eragrostis > Eragrostis tef. The sequence goes on along the minus strand of LAPY01000484.1, from coordinate 187,628 downwards.
GCTACCGTTTGTATTAATCTTGTTGTTTTGAACCGCTGAGTACACCTTTCTTGTAAGGTGTAGAGGCCGGGACTTTTGTTCCATTATAAAAAAACATCCAACGGTCAAAGGTTCCCATGGTTGAGCTGGTTACTTGTATGAAGCCAAATGTAGATGAGGGCCCGGCCGATGGCATGGAACGTGCACTTGGTGCCCATGCGATTCCGGAGTTGAGCCATGCTTTCCTGTAAGGACACGTGTCTTGCGACTCTTCACATGACGAGGCAGTCGGACTGCTCCGAGGCGATGGTCTCTGCACAAGGCGAACTGCGCTCTAGTGCTTGCACTGATGGCGAGAAGGACATCTCGTCCTGACGATCAGTGGCCTTAGGCCTTCCACAATGTGATCGCTATGCCAGAAAAAATTTGGGCCCCAGTACAGAAAAATTGGAACCGGACTTCAGTAGCACAGCGTGTGGAGCGAAGCCATCTGCGAATGTGGACCCAGCAAGGGATAAAATAATAGTTCTTCCTCAATCACCGCTTCCTTCGCGCAAGGAAGAAAAAGTAAAAAAGACCCTCCTTTCCTCTGATTCATTCTTGCTGTCGCACGAGGTAAAATATTTTTTTAACAAGATGGAACCGGTTCAGGAACCGCTCCAGCTTTTCTGGCATCGGTTGATTTCACTATAAAAAAATGATTATTAGTTATCAAAGTAATTGGTCACTATATGTATATTGTTGGTCACAATAGCTGTTTTGTTATCAACAACCTTAGTCACATTGTGGTGGCTAAAATCTTATCACTACATGCATATAATGACCAATAATTATAAACGTTGGTCACTAAAACTATATAGCCACCAACACAACTTTAGTAACTATAGACAATGTTGGTCACTAAAATTATTTATCCACCAATAATCCTAAAATTGATCACTATTGATCAACTTTTAGTCACCAACAAAGAAAAAAAATTTTGGTCATTGAAACTTGGTGACGAAAACTTAAGTTTCTTGTAGTAGTGTTTGAGGAGCGCGACTGCACAGTTTGGAGAGCGGTGCCTGAAGCTGAAAAAATAGGTTTGTGCATCGGTTGAACAGTACACTGTGGAGGGCCTTATGGCGTTTCTCATGAACTTCCTATGAACATTATCAAATAGCAGCACAAAAATACTTGTCACCTCTGGTGTGCAAGAGCTCTCAAGCGAGGATGAAACATATCAAGAATGCTACCTTCCGTAGTTATATCTGAAACTGAGTAAACGAGTTGTTTTCTTTTCAGCATTTTGGCTCCCCCTTTCATCTGTTGTTCTTGGGCCTTTAATTTGTTTAGGACAGGACCCTCCCCTGTCATCCTTAGGTTTTTTACGCCTCTCCTTTTTTTTCTTTCAAGTTGTCGGGAAGCTTAAGCTGCTGATTTGGGACCATGTGAACTTTGTTTTTCCCTCTGTTTTCTCCTGCTATAATGAAGCGGCAGACCACCTGCCTTTATCCGTTAAAAAAAAAGAAACATACCAAGAATGGATCCATTTTATTCATTTCCGTGGCCCCTACCTGCTGGCCTTCTTCATACTTCCATGACCTTTGTCCCCTCGTCCCCTTATAAGTTGGTCCAAGTTCAGCTTCAATGACCGTGATACTACTGATCTCTTGCCAGTAAGGGATCTTACTTCTAGAGAGTCTGGATGGACCGTAATATTATGCTATTTTGCAACTGTACCAGTAAATTTTGTGGACAATGAACTATATGCAAATAGTTGTACTGATATTTTAGGCCTCTAAATTCTTAACAAGATTTACTTCCAGTTTTCAGTATTGCTTGCTTCCTGATGTATTAGGCTTATATCCCGTCATAATTCTTGCTTGATTTATTAATCTTATATCCTAGCTATTGCAGTTAAAATTATATGCAAATGAGAAAAACGGTCTTCTGTTGGGGCTTTATATAAGCAAGACACCAAAGAAAAGTTTGGTTCTGCACATCCACTGTGATCTCTCTTACAAGAACTAGCAACATAGAACTTGAAGCACCACAAATTTGACCTCATTCAGTGATCAGTGAGCACCTTCTACCATGTCGCCAATTTAATTGTTTTACATCAGTCTGAACAAAAGTCGCCATGCAGATGCTGAGTTCGCAATTGACGCCTACAATTGTCATGTCAAGATATTCTACCATGATATTTACTAACAATCTCTTTTTTTTTGCGAGGATACTAACAATCTCATTGCAGACTCAATATAAATATTATTTTCAAAGGGCCCAGTGCCCCAGTACACAATCCAGTTCAGTGGATCATGAAGCTTGTAAGTTTTGATCAATCCTTCTAACCCTCTTATACTCGTGATATTATTTCTAAAATTATAACCACTTTATTGTGCAGAACTGATAATGAGGCTGCAACAGTTGGAGTTTCAGTAATAAACTGCCGCATGTAGCAGATTTTGCAGTTGACAATTTATGAGAAATCTGATCTACTAATAGTTTCTTTTTGTTTGAAACTATAGTGTGATACTGGATACAATATCAGAAATTAAATGCTAATAGTTTTCCATCTATCTATAAAGCGGTTGACTTTGTGGTTTGTGGCCCCACACACAACACATTGAAGAAAACAATTTTTGCTTGCACAAATCTTGTACGTGTGTGTCGCGCTTGCAGAAGTACTAGTTTCATTACAAAGAAAAGTGTGTTGTTAAGTACAAGAATTTTGAGCCCCCACCCAAGTACCTGACCTCACATACAAGGAAAAGAAGAGACAAAAATTGGGGCGGGGTGGGAGGCAACACACCGAAAAGTAAGGGACTACTCACTAAATATGTTCGATCAAACTAGGAGACCAGCTCTATCCCAAAGATGAGCGTCCTCAAAGACCCGAGCGTTCCTTTCATTCCAAATCCTCCGGAGAACTAGGATGACCACCGAGTCGAAAGAGACCACCGAGTCAAAGGACTGTTTTCGCGCCTTGGACACCATCTTCCTGCTCTTGGGCCACCATTGAACGAAGGTACCCTCGGCCCTGGGGGCAAGGTGCTGGCTGGGCGCGACGAAGCACCCGGAACCATACTTCGTGACTCTAGACGCAACCCAGAAGGAGGTGATCCAGGAATTCTGGGAGATGTGCACGCAGCGCACAAGGGCCATTATTACGAAGGCCATGACGTGGTAACCGCTCAGAAGTCCATCAACCCCCATAGATAACTAGCCAAGTGAAGAAGCGACATTTCTTGGGAGCCTTGCTTTTAATTCCTGATGTATCTCACCCCCAGGATATAAACTAGCTATCACCGCCAAGCATGGAACCAACCGGGGTACGCGGCTTGATGCCTTGGCTCCCTCCTTCAACGCTACTTGCGGCCCTTCACTCTTATACACAAGCCTGGGTCAGATTTGGTCTCGCGTGGTCTGTCTGCTGCATTGAAACCTGCCACTTCATTTTTACTTAAGGATGTACCATGGTAGGCGGATGGTAATGAGTCTATTTAACCCCGGGTTATTTCAGGTCGTAACGTCTCAATCTCCGGCGGCATACTGGTGCTCGTGGAACTCTTATCGAGTAAGGATGAAACCAACAAACTTAGACGAGGACCGACGGCCGGCGTGGAGCATGTGCATCCGGTGCTCATGCAATTCAGGAGTTGAACCATGCACGCTGGCTCGTAAGGAGACGTACGTGTCTGATGTGGTGGTGTGACTCCCTCAGGGCCGTCGATGAGCATGGGCGAGGTGGGCGACCGCACAGGGCCCTCAAAAAATTGGGGCCTCTAGTTTAAGTGTAGAAGGGTAGAATTGTATGGATGGATGATTGTATTGCTAAGCCTCATGGACGGATTATATACGAGTACATGGCTTGGAGGGCAAAAAGCCTCCGATAGAGATAAGACATGCCGAGATTACATATCTTAATCTACCATATATTAAGGATACACCAATATACTCTAACATCCCCCGCAGTCGCAACGGGAGCGGCGCAGACGTTGATGAGGGCCTGTAGCCGTGATCGATGATGTCGTGCTTGAAGTAGCCGTGGTCGATGAAGTTGTCGAGGGAGCCGATGGAGCCAAGCCGCACAGTGCCGCGTGGCACGAAGAGGTGCCACGAAGTGGAGCGCATGGAGACGCGTCGAGGACAAAGCCGAAGGTAACGTAGTCGATCCACCACGACCGAGGCGTGTATCGGGTTTGCCAGACCTGATAGCGCGTCGGGGACGAAGGCACGCACGGTGTTGCCAATACCGTGCGCACGAGGTTGAGGGCCAACCATGTCGCAGCATCTGGAGTAGAGATCAGCAGAGGAGGTCTCGACGACGGTCGCGGTGCACAGAACGGCGAGGGAGAAGATGCCGATGCAGCCCGCGGTGGTCGGAGTAGATGAAGTCGACAGGGAGGCGACGATGCTGGCGACGAGGTTGAGCTGGACGAAGCATAGAGGTGGAGGGCGGCGGTGGTTGAAGAAGACGGCAAAGAACTCGAACAGCTTGATGAAGACCTTGTGCAAGGAGTGCACAACGACGTAGTCGACGGCGATGAAGATGCAGCGACGAAGATCACGGACGGCGACGCTGTGGCGCAACAAGCGACACAGCCGCAGCCATGGTAGTCGGTGGTGAAGTACGCGCTCTGAGGACATCCGTTCCAAAAACAAACGTGCCACGACGATGCACTGATCGGGTGATCAGTCCGGAAGTGCAGCCATTGCAGTGGAGAAGTCAGGGACGGCCGACGTGATGACGATGTGGCGGAGGAGCCTGGCGGCGCCGCGGGAGGGGCGCCCCTGCGCGCACCGCGCACCAGGGCGAGCCACAAGTCGACGAAAGAGGAGTGGTCGGCGACGATGTCGAAGTAGAGGCACGCGAGCTCGACGGCGATGGGCGACGCAATCTCGATCAATGATCGAGCAAAAATCAAAGAAATAAAAAAAACAATTAGCAGCAGCAACAACTTGTGTAGAAGCTTGGGTGCTCGTAGCCTTCCTCCACGTTATCCTCTATCCTTATCTCCTTGCGGTGGTGAACCTAGAGTCCGAGACAAGAAGAGAGAGAAGAAAAGATTTTGTCGGCCTCCTCCAGCAGCTGCGTGCACGGACGCGAGGCCCAGGGCGGTCACCAGCACAGCGCCGCGCTCCACGAGCGCCGCGTGCGCGAGGCGGGGTTCAACGACAGCACGGAAAAGTTGGGGCAGGCGCTTGAGGTAGAGGAGGGACTCCTGCGCGCGCGGGGCTGTGTTGATGAAGGCAGGTCCCGGCGGCGGCGATGTCGGGGAGGAAGTAGCGGTCGGCGACAACGAAGGAGATCCTTCGGGGAAGGTCGCCGTAGTGCGCCGAGGCGGAGGATGAAGGAGAGCCGATGGTGGAGGAGGTGTCGGGGAAGACAATGCTGACGGCAGTGTAGACCAGACGCCGCCGGTCAGGGAGAGGCAGAGGAGGCCGACGCGATTCCCAGGTGAGTTTCATCACGATCTGGAGCTGCTTGACAACCTACGATGAGGGCGGCGAGGCGGCGAGCGCGGCTCCCGGCGGAGATTGACATGGGTGATCTCTCCGGGGGCGCGCTAGTCGGCCGTCGAGGGGGCGCGCTGACGGCGCACCTTGGAGGACCAAGGCGGCGGCGGCGCACGAGCTGGGGTGCCGGCGGCGCTAGGGTTGGAGCGCAGCAGAAAAAAAATTGGATCGTGTTTTGGCTCTATATCATGTAGCGATGTAGAAGGATAGAATTGTATGGATAAATGATTGTATTGCTAAGCTTTATGGGCGGATTATATAGGAGTACATGTCTTGGAGGGCAAGAAGCCTCCGATAGAAATAAGGCAGGCCGGCATTACATATCTTAAGCTTCCCTCATAGCCGTTGTTGTGCTACAAGCATCGGATGCATGATGTATTTTTGAATTTGACTGAGAGAGTTGATGGAGAAGCCAACAAGCGCTCCATTTTGCTTGTTTATTGGGGTCTCGACTATTCAATAGCGTTCCGATGGAGAGCTCCTGTTGTCAGCAATGGTGAAGGAAGAGAAAGAGAGAGCGTAACTGTCTGAAGGATGAAGAAGGCTCTCTATTGGACCAAATTGGGCCGAAAGTAGAAGTGGGTTGCCTGGGCTGGGCTGTATTTTGCATTTTGAACCCCTTTATATTTTGAACCAAAGAAAAAAAAGAGAGGAATGAGTTAATAATTTGGGGGCCCTATTTTACATTTTAGACCGGGCCTCCAAATTGCTGGAGACGGCACTAAGTAAGTTCATTAGCAGGGTGAAGTTTCTGAGTTACCCATGAGCCAATCCAAGATATGAACAACAAGAGTGAAGCAACGGATGCATGCCTAAGTGATGTTGCAGTACCAACGCACCGTACAAATTCTCTCCTTTTGAAGAGTTGGACGCCCATGATCTTTTCTGTCAGCTGCAGCTCAAATTTCCAATGCATCCCATTCTTACAATCACAACTAATGGATGACTGAGTTCCCGAGTTCTTCATGTCGTCGTTGCATGCAAAGGATAGGAAAGTAGGTGTAGCCTGTTGCCCAAGGACACTAGTGTCTTGTAAAACTCTTGCTTTGCCTCGCTGGGTGCGAAGCAACTCCTACTCAATGATTTACCAGTTATTCCAATATATAAATTTTGCACTTCCCAAAAAAGGCACATAAGGACACGTGTCAAATTCACGAAAGTACAAAAAGAAATTCAATAACTCACTTAATAAGATCAATTAATATCAAAATGCACATGATTTGAATGGTATTGGATATAATCATTTCAGAGTGGCAAACTTCAATTGGCTGATCGAAGAAATCAGCCACACTGACATATTTTATAATTGTACCAGAAAACACTATTAGGACTGGCAATTAAGACTGGCAAGTTGCATCAATGACAATGTTTGCCATCATTACAAGTACAAGTTGAACTGCTACAAAACACCAAAATATCTGCATAAGCACTTGTTCTGAATAACAAGTGGAGAGAAAAGATAGTGAGGTACGAAGTTTTCAAGAGCCATGCTTCAACGTAAAATGAAGCCCAAGTTTAAACAAGATGTCTCCAGGCACGCATATTCTATTACAAGATTCATCAAATTTGGTTTCGGGGAGAATTACAATTAGAAACCTCAGCTACAAAAAATACATAATTCCATACTACAAAGAGAAATACACACAATTCATGTGTTCTTCATCTCCATTCACTGCAAAACCGTAGCTACAAATATATATCAGGGGCTATTCCCTGTCTCTTGAGTAAATACCCTTCGTTTGGCCACCCACCCACCCTAACTCTGCATGCCTCAGGAATTCCTTTATGGGCCAAGCTAGCTCTCACGTTAGTATCTCACAACCTAGAGAGTATCTCACCCAAAGAGGATATCAATATGTCGTATATGTTGTGATATTTCAGTTGAATATGTCCACATACTTAGAGTATGTGAATATATCACTACGTGCTAAAAAATATAGGTTGCCATGTAAGCTTTTCATGTGGTTCACTTCAGAGTGTCTCAGAATAGGTACGTGGACATACTCAAATTGATAAATGGGTATATAGACATACGCAAGACGGTTTTTTAAAGGTTTAGTAGCCACACAGGGGAGTAGATGGATTTTCCCTTTATCAAAAATTGCATGGGTTTGTCTTGAGGTACCTGAGGGAAATATCTTCGACAACACCATTATGTTATAGTTGGCCTTCCTTTCACCATTTTCTTCATGAAAAAAATGCAAATATTAACATCTAAAGCTCAGTCACTTCTAAACTATCAAATGGTATGACAAAACAGAGAGAGAAGAAACAGAGCATTGAGGGGATCCCTACGCATCAAAACCTCACAAGTACATTTACGGATCAGCCATGTTAGGTTATTCTGGGCGGGGCATTTACTGTCTGTGGAAATTGTTTGTCAAACCAACAAAGTTCCTTACTGCACGCAACACCAACACCTAATGAAGCTCCGCCAACGAAGTGCGGAACAAGCATGCGCTTGTGCGGCTCAAAGTCTTAATCCATAGAAAGAAAACACAACCATTGTATGTAGAGCTCAATGGCCCTTGCTCGGGTAGTCGAAATCTTAGCTGCACGAGTGCAGGCTTGGCGGCAGATGCTTTGGATTTAGTCTATTAATCCAACTTCATGTGCCAAGAGATGTCAAATGCGAATTCAAGAGTCCTGATAGTCTGTTGTTTGATGGAGATCAGCTAAAACCTCTGGAAGCTCAAACGAAACAGCAGAAGTGAAGTGATGTTCTTCTTTCGTTGACCAAACAGAGCATCTTGAATTTATTGACAACGCTCGCCATTTCTGCAATCTGTTGCCACCAAAATTTGACCAAGCTTGTTGGTGATAAATAGGTATAGTGACCAAGTATCTTAGTGACTAATAATCACTTTCCTTGTCATGAAATAGCATGACCGGAGGCGCCAAACCAGGCATGCACACTCCTGACTCTAAGCAGTCACGGAATCAAACCAGGCATGCCAACGTTTGCACATTTGATGGCCATGCTTATCAATCTCCTGTTCATACTGAATTCCTACTGTCTCCCATTCCCATCCAATCGCTAGCTAGCTAATCATGCATCCTTTCATTTTCGGGATTCTTGTGTTTATGTGCAATAGATGACGAGTGTTGGTTTCGGCTGCTGCCTCCAAAGTCTCTTGTATAGAGTTCCCTATCGCTTGGTTGAATAAATCGTATTCTTCCACACGGACTTCTTCTGTTTAAAAATAGTTTTGATTCTTGCTCTGGGCGAAATAAATAAATAAGAAGTGATAAAAATTACAGTGCACAGAAAACTAAAAAGAGAGATATCGAGATAGAGATGCATAACGAAATGAGAATAATGCATCGAAATGTGAGGATCACAAATTGGCAAAAAAAATGTAAGGCTAGAATCACAAATTATATTTGATCTGCAACATAAAAGTTAATGGATTTGAATGACACTGAAGGACAAGTTTATGTACCTTTAGTCCTTGTTTGGATCCAACTTCAGTATCATTCAAGTCATAAACTATATTGATGTGCATCTCTCCTATATAGTCCTCTTGTTAGTGGAAGGGTGAGAAACAATGGCCTCAAACATGTTCGTCCATTATTTTTTGTGTATACAGCACACAAGCCATATCTCGTGCATCTGCTATGCTGTCTTGCATATCCAACCGTTTTGTACTAGTATAATACAGGTGCATGTATGTAACAAGTAGTACTCTTAATTTGGTAGCGCACCAATCTCATGCTCCAGCGCCCGGTCCAGATATGACGATACGTTGACGCCAGGAACTACTTGGACTAAAATTCCTAATGCCTCCTGTTCCCATCCCATCCTCACAAGCCACCCTCAACTCAGTAATCGATCCCATATGTGAGTCCAGCATTCTTGTAGTTATATATATGTAGAGGGAGATGAGTGCCGGTCTTGCATGCTCTTTTTTTCCTTGATAAAAGTCTATTGTATATAAAGAATTCCTTTGCACGGCTAGACAACATAACTCATCTTCTTAAGTGTGCAGTAAGTAACCGAATTATTATGAACAGTTTGCGGTCCACAATAATGATCATTAGTTTGTCAAATAATGGCCATTAGTTTGATCCGACAGTCTAGATTTAATATAGAAATCTACTACTAATTTTGATGGCACCCAAATCTACTACTATTCTTTTCACAAAAGCAAGTTGATTCCGTTGAATTTAGAGGAAAGTGTAGCTCATGATATATCTCACTTGTTTGTGTGCCCAGTAGGGGAGTTTCCTATTAAATATCTTGGAGTCCCTCTGCACTATGAGAAGTTAAGACGGGAAGATGTGCAGCCTATAGTGGATAAAATGTTGATAAACGTAGCTGGGTGGCGTGGGAAGTTATTGTCACATCGAGCTAGAGTAACTTTAGTTAAGTCGTGCTTGGCAAGCATTCCTGTATACTTAATGTTGTTTATAAAATATCCTAAGTGGGCCACCAAAATTTTAAACAGACAAATGTCCCGTTGTTTGTGGAATAATTATGATAGTCATCATAGCTACCATCTAGTTAATTGGGAGAGTGTGTGTATGAGAAAAGAATTTGGGGGGCTAGGAGTGCCTGACCTAAGAGATTTAAATTTGTGTTTGCTAGCCTCATGGATAAAAAGGTACCAGCTGGGGGAGAGTAAGTTGTGGAGAAAAGTTATTGATTTGAAATATGGAGCTGATAGGCCTAGTATCTTGTATAGTAGATCAGAAGGGGCTTCACATTTCTTTAAGAGTATCATGTGGACGGTGCAGACAGCAAAAGTAGGATATAGATGGCAGGTAGGAAATGGCAGGAGATTTGGGAGGATATATGGATAGGGTCTTCTAGTTTAGATGTACAGTGTTGGGAATTGTACATTATTGTGAATGAAAAAGGTGCTACTCTAGCTGAGCTATGGGATGGAATAGATCTTAAGTGCACTTTTAGAAGAACTGTGAATGAAAGATTAGCAAATATGTGGCTAGAGATTGTACAGTTAGTTTCAACAATTCAAATGAGTGAGGAGGAGGACACACTCATCTGGAGATTCCACTCGAGTGGTATTTACTCATCACAATCCCTATATAAGATCATTAATTTTAGAGGTATCCAACCTGTTCATATTCCGGCAGTATGGAAAATAAAATTTCCACCTAGGGTTCATTTCTTTCTGTGGTTATTGTACTCTAAGAACAAAGTGCTAACTAGGGATAATCCAAGCGTTAGGAGGAAAGTAGATTATGAAACTTGTCTGTTTTGCTGTGAGAAAGAAACTTTTGGGCACCTCTTCTTTGAGTGTGTAGTATCTAAGAGAATGTGGGAAGAGATGTCTGAAATACTAGATAGAAGAGTAGGGCAAAATTTTGAATCAATAGGTGCCTTGTGGCTTAGTGATGAGCTGTTTGGTGTAGTGAATACGTTAACCTCTGCTGCTTTGTGGGGATTGTGGAAAGTAAGAAATGACTTGTGCTTTCAGCGAGTCTCATGGAAAGGGATGTGGATGATCTGCGACAAGGTCATTCCCATGGTGGAAGCATGGAAGATTCTATGTCCAGTTGGGAAGATGGAAACGCTAGCTTAGCATACTGCTGAGTGCAGGGAGATGAGGACAAGACCTGGAAGAATCTTGTTGGGACTGTGACGGTACCAGTCTGGGAGCTGAAGAAACCTCGTGCTCACATGGGGCTGTGTCAACAAGAGGAGCAAGCGAATGGCTGAACTGTAGAGGCGGAGATGATGTGTTGGCGTGAGTAAGATACTGTTGGACCAGGGGGTAATGTAATGCAAGCAGCCAGTAGGTCGAATTCAGAGCCAAAACAATGTTGTAAACGATATGTTGCCCGATTGAAATATATTTGGCTAGGGCGCCTTCATGGCGTTCTAGAACTCTAAAAAATTAGAAATGTTAAATCAAAAAAATAAGTATGACAAACTTGTAATAGTAATTTTATTTCTAAAAAAA